>AFIR01000580.1:0-196915 GCA_000223685.2 Zymoseptoria pseudotritici STIR04_4.3.1
CCTCCGTCCCACTCTCATACAACATCGCCACACGGCTCACATCGCCCCTGGACACTTTCGTCTTCGCCGGATCCGCGCCCACTCCCCCACCCATCCAGACCTCTCCCCCATTGTCTCTCCGGACGAGGACGTTCTTATTCGCGTTGCGGGTCTTGACGCACAAGTCCGAGTCGTAGATCATAATGCTGGAGTAGTCGAAAGAGGTGGAGTGTTGGTTGTTCTGGGCGATGCGGTGGGATTCTTTGAGGGAGGTGGAGGGGTTGTAGGAGATGTATTCGCGGGCGTTGGGGAAGTAGGAGATGGCGTAGTATTCGTCGTGGCAGCTGGTACGGGGGGTTAGTTGAGGGGGTTGATGGGAGGGGAGGGGTTTATACATACACGAGGGCCATTTTCTGGGAGAGGGAGAGTTCATCGTCGCTGTCGTCGGCGTCTTGTTCGAAGAGGGCTTCGGCGTCGATGTCGGCGGCGTATTTGGCTTCGTCGTAGCCCTGGAGGTAGCGGCAGTTGAATTTGATGTAGAGGTCGCGGTCGGGGCGTTGGTGTTCGTGTTGGAGGCCGATGACGTGGCCTATGGTAAGAAATGGAAGGTTGAGATTAGTGAAATGTTAATGTTGTGAGGGGGGGGAGTGTTGTCTGTTCGTACCTAATTCGTGCGCAATGTCTCGAGCCGCCAGCTCCGCTGTGCCATAGGGGTACTGCGGTTGGTACGCGCAGACTTTCATGTAGTGGCGGTGGGGAGATGGGTATTGATTGCGTGGAGTGTATTTGTACCCGACGGTCGAAGCGGTGATGCAGTTTGGCCCGCCGTTCCACTCGTCGTCATTTGGTTTGGTTTCGTCGGAGATGACCAGTGCGTCGGTGGCTACACCTTCTGTACCGCAGTAATTGTGCTTGTTGCCTCTGGCGCCCGGGTCGAGGATGATCTTGAGGGCGGAAACGCGCATTGCTTCGCCCCAGTAGGAGATGGCGACGTTGAGGACATCTTCGAGGTTGTCGGCGGACCATTTGTCGAGGAAACAGTAGCGGATTGGTTGGAGGGCGTTGGGATAACCGCAGGTGGCCGGCCAGGGGTAGTAGTATGGTTTCTGGGCGATCATGGGTGGATGGAGGGCTTTGACGCCGTACCAGCGACGGATGAGGTGGTGGCCGGGTTCGGTGTGGGTGTAGTTTGGGGAGTGTTGATCTGGACAGGAGAGAGCTGGTGCGATGAGGACGCCGAGGAGAGCGAGGATGATGGCGAGGACGTCCATGATGAGTTGGTGTTGTGTCGGGTTTGCGTTGGCTGTGGGTGTTGTGGTGAGGATGTTCGGTCAGAGTAGAAGGATGGCGGTTTTTTAGCAGCCGTGCTTGTCGTGGCGAGTCCGCTGTGATGAGTTGCAGATGATTCACCATTGAGCTCCGCTAACAGATGATCGCACGTGGTATGTCTACCTCCACCTGATCGTTTGTCGAAGTGATGCCGTGAGTGGACGACTTGTATGAAAAAAAAAGCCGAAGAAGAAGAGCCTTACACGTTCGAGCCTATGGTGAGTAGCGAAGAGCATGTGACTGAAATGAACATGAGATTTTGACAATCCTGCTGCGGTGCAAGGGGCGTGGGAGACGTAGCTTGACCGCCGTGAAAAGCTATGAGATCTCGCACATGAATGTTGTCCTTATTGAGTCCAATCATGTGCAAAGCTCAGATCCAGTGTCCTTACATCTGCTTGCTGGTATCTAGCTGATGTTGCTTTGACACCCGTGGGAATTGGCCTTCCGTGTGTAGAAGTCATGGCCAGCATCTCCAGAGAGTCCAAGTGCGATCTGCCTGGCGTGAATGACCGGCCTAGACTTCCTGTTTGGCTTTCTTCGGAAGACAACATGAGGCCTGTAGTGAGGGTGAAGACTTCGAAGTGGCAAATGTCAATGCTGAAGGCACAATCACTTACATAGTCCGAGATTGTTGCCCATGAGAACTCAAGCTCGCGGCTGACCGCAGCAAGACTGCTCGATCGGTGTGGATCGTGTAGCATAGAAAGTGCTCTCCGTATCGAACAGCTCTTGCTGACCCTCATGACGGCTGTGATGCGCGCTACACGAGAGACGACCGTTATTTTGGTCGTTTTGACCCGTTTGACTTGCTTCTCGCGAGTACAGCGTGTTGGCACATCGGAGTGGTCACCCAATTTGCAGGCTCAGGGGTTGTTCTGAGGCGCAATTGGGAAACAAACTTCCTGGTAAGCAGGCCATTAACCTCTCGCAAGGTTTGAACGGTGACCACTCCGATGTGCCAACACGCTGTAAAGGAGGTGAGGTTGAAAACACAATAGCGAAGGAAAGCTTGGCGGTACTTCATGACCTGTAGAACTACAAGATCTGAGCGTTGGCAGACGTCAGTGCTGTCGTTCATCGCGATCTCGCTTCCGACAAGGAACATCCTTGGACAAGCTCTCGTCTTTCGCCTTGCTCGAAGCTCGATATGTCCCACTCTCGATGTTGATGTTGATGGAGAGACCATTCCATTATCGTCGGGAGACATCTGCCATCAATATATTGATATACACATTCATGGGATCATTCTAAGCGCCGTCAATTCCACGCGGCTGAGATTCAAGCGCCACTGACGGCAGAGCATCGGGCAATTCTTTCCTTCTGTGATCGATCTTCGGATCAACATCGCGTCCGCCAAGTGCACAGCAACGTGGTGCTGCTGGGATAGGATAGGGCAGGGTTCGCGACAAGCGAGCCAACATTTCGACCTCATCTTCCTTCTCTCAACTGATTGTCTTCTTCCGTCTTGCGACAGCGCATTCTACCGTGCACAGTGCGGTGCAAACATCAACAGTCCTACGGTATCATTCACTCCTGAGTTTCCTTCTACCCTACGAGCGATTGCTGCCATGTCGGTGATTTCGGGACCCTTCAGTACGAGAGAGAGATAGCACCTACCTTGCCTGCCCGCCCGTTCACCAACTTGAGCATATACTACCGCAGACATCTACATCACTTTGTATTTCTGTCGAGACTAAGAGACCGCAGCAAGCATGGATCCCGGGGCTACCACTCCCTCGTCCAATTGCACCGAGACCAACTGGTTCTTGCAAATCTTCAACTGTCCGCGATCTGTCGAAGGTTCCTCACCCACAACCATCGGGGCGCTGGTCGCCGCGCTGGCCGTTTCGTTCGCCTCTCTCGGTGGCCAGACTCTCATCTTCACCATCCTCCGATTGAAGCTCACCAGAATCTATCGACCCAAGTCATATCTTGTCCCGGAACGAGAACGAGTTCCACCTCCACCGGGAGGTATCATCGGCTGGATCTACCCTCTCTGGACCACCTCCAACCTGACCCTCATACAAAAATGTGGTCTCGATGCATATTTCTTCCTCCGCTACCTTCGCATGCTTCTGAAGATCTTCTTTCCCATGGCCATACTCTGTCTCCCCGTACTGCTACCTATCAACAACAGTGGTGGAAATGGTTTACAAGGACTGGACAAGTTGACCGTCGCCAACATCATTGCTACGAAGGGAGACCGATTGTGGACACACCTGGTCCTAGCAATCATCTTCATCGGCTGGCTCTGCTATGTCGTGTTCATGGAACTTCGAGGATACATTCGCGTTCGACAGGCCTACCTTACCAGCCCGCAGCACAGAATTCGCGCTTCAGCCACCACCGTGCTTGTTACTGGCATTCCACGCAAATGGCTGACGCTCGAGGCGCTTTCGGGTTTGTACGACGTATTTCCTGGCGGCATTCGCAACATCTGGATCAATCGAAACTACGACGCACTGGCAGAAAAGGTCAGCGACCGCGAATCTATTGCTAAGAGCTTGGAAGACGCGGAGACGAATTTGATCAAGAAGTGTCGGGAAAAGCATGCCGAAGCTGAGAAGAAACGGGCTAAGAAGGAGGGTCGCAGGACGAAGAGCAAGGAACAATTGAAGCAGGACAAGGCAGATGAGGATGCTGCAGCAGAACGACTGGCTGAAGGTCAAGGTGTCAGTGCGGGAGCCCATCACGAGACCCAACATGGCATGCAGGATATTCTCGACGAGGACGATCGGCAGGAAGACAACTACACCAGTCCTGGACACAAACCTCGCGGATTTGCTGGTAAATTCGGCCAAGGGATTGGCAATTTTGGCAAAGGAGTTACCAAGTTTGGTGGACGAGTCGTGGGGGATGTCGACACGACTCTGCACAAAGCTGGAACCGATTTGAATCGCAACGTTGACGTCCTTAACACCGGCGGTATTGGCGGCGGATTTGTCGTGGACGACAGCTTGTATGATTCACCTGCGGCTCAAAAATCTAACCAGAATCTACGCGCGGACGGACTCACTGGCCTACGCAAGCCTGGACAGACTGCTAAGCAGCAGCTGGATGGAGCGAACAATGAGCGGAGTCAAATGCAGGCACGCCCTCGAAATGACTCATCTGCCATTGCAGATGCTCGAGGTAGGAACTCGTCCAACAGCGACGACACTCTAGGCGGCCCGAATATTCGTATGACCCGTCCGTCTGCAGATGAGCCGCGGTCGACCATGGAGAGCGAAAAGCCGCAAGCGCAGAAAGCACAGCGTAAGCCATGGAATTTCCTCAAGAACCAAGATAACAACCTGGTCCTGCCATCACCACAGCCTCATCAAGCTGAGGGTGAAGACGGCTTCCGGCTTCATCATTCAGAAAAGCCCCAGTTTGAGGGCAAGGGAAAGGACAGGAAGAAGAAAGACGAAAAACCCACGAACGAAGAATATGACTGCGCTTTCGACGAGGAGTGGGATGAAGACCAAGACGAAGAGCCATACTGGCGCCGCTACATCGAGCCCAAGGACCGCGAAACGATGCGACTACCCCTGTTCTCGCCAGGCTGGTTCCCTGCTCTCCCTCTTGTTGGCAAGAAAGTGGACCGAATCTACCACTTACGACGCGAGCTGGCTCGTTTCAATTTGGAGATCGAAGAGGATCAGAACGACCCGGACAAATTTCCCTATATGAACTCGGCTTTCATCCAATTCAACCATCAGATTGCTGCGCACATGTGCTGTCAATCTCTTAGCCACCACATCCCACAGCAAATGGCTCCTCGGATTGTCGAAATCAGTCCTGACGATGTCATCTGGGACAACATGTCCATCAAATGGTGGGAACGATATCTCCGAACATTTATCGTGCTGCTCGTCTGCGCGGGGCTTATCATTCTCTACGCCGTTCCTGTGGCCCTGACTGGTCTGATATCCAATGTGGGCCAACTGGCTACGTTCGCGCCTTGGCTCAGGTGGCTCAACGATGCACCGAAATGGGTCATTTCAGCGATAGAGGGTATTCTGCCTCCGCTCCTGCTCGCCTTGATCCTGGCATTGGTGCCGGTTATCTTCCGGCTCATGATCCAGCAAAAAGGCGTGGCCACTGGCAATGCGAAGGAGATGGGCGTGCAAACATGGTATTTTGCCTTCTTGTTCATCCAGGTCTTCTTCGTCGTTACGCTATCCACTGGTTTTAGCGAGTTTGTCAACAACTTTGCCAACAATCCGGGAGAGGTGGTGGAGACATTGGGAAAGACTCTTCCACAATCGTCCAACTACTTCTTCACCTACCTGACAGTACAAGCGCTGTCCAACTCTGCCAGCAATCTGCTACAGACCGGCAGTCTCTTCGGGTGGTTCATCCTTGCACCACTGCTGGACTCAACAGCTCGCGCCAAGTGGAAGCGTCAGACCGAGCTCAACAGAGTTCAATGGGGATCTTTCTTCCCACCATTCACCAACTTCGCCGTCATTGGAATTATCTATTCCATTTTGTCGCCGCTGATTCTGGTGTTCATGCTCCTCATCTTCGGCCTCTTCTGGGTCGTCTACCGCTACAACGTCCTCTTCGTCTACCAATTCAAAAACGACACCGGCGGTCTGCTCTTCCCAGTCGCCATCAACCAGCTCTTCGTCGGCGTGTACTTTCTCGAGGTCTGCTTGATTGGTATTTTCTTCACCACCATCGAGAACGGCATGGTCGTCACTCTCCCACAAGGCATCATCATGATTCTAGTGCTCGTCGCTACAGTCGGGTACCAAATCCTCATGAACTCGGCTTTCAACCCTCTCTTCCAATACCTGCCCATCACCCTCGAAGACGAAGCCGTCATCCGCGACGAGGAATTCGCCCGCGCGCAAGCCAGCAAATTTGCGCCTTTGACGCAGCAAGAGCAGGAGGAAGCCGAGGACCCTCGAGACATACAGGATGTGCTCGAGAGGAAAGAACGCAACGAACACGACCAGGATGTCGCCGTCGAGGACTCCGAACGCCGCAACATCGAAGAACACCGTCGTCCCTCGGCTGCGCATCCGACAACCTCTTCTTCTCCGAATGAAAAGGCAAAGGCGTGGTACCATAGAACGGAAGCCACGCCCGCCGCCCTCAACCCGGAGAAGTGGAAACATGTCGGCCCCGAAGCCGTCGCTCGCCTGCGCTATCTCGCCGACGGCAAACCCGTCAAGTCGCAGAACGCCAACGCCAACACCAACGACCCGGAATCCCAAAAAACCGTCGGCGACGTCCTCTTCGCCGGCTACGCGGACGAATTGGAAGATCTCACGCCCGACGAACGCGACTTGCTCGTGCGGTTCGCCTTTCAGCATTCTGCGCTGAGGGCGAAACGGCCCGTGGTGTGGATTCCTAGGGATACGTTGGGGGTTAGTGATGATGAGATTCGGAGGGCGAAGAGGATGAGTACGGTTAAAGTGGGCGGGGCTGAGGGAGGGGAGGAGAGGGTGAATATTTGGATGAGTAATGAGGGGACTGCGTTGGATGGGAAGGGGAGGGTGGTGTTTCGGAGGAGTCCGCCGGATTTTCGGAGTTTGGATTTGATTGCGCTGTGATGAAGGGGGTGTTCGGAGAGCGGCATTGGAGGCGTTTTTTGGCATTGCTTTTGTGTATAGATTGGGATACCCTTTTGTGGCATTTTTTTGTTGGGTGTGTTGTAGGTGGAGCGAGCATAGATGAGTTGAATCGAATCGTAGTCACAGCAAGCAGCCTTGCGGCTCGGCAACAGGTTTTTCTTCGCTATTGAAGTTGGCGATGCGGGCCTTTATCAGTGTCGGTCCTTGGCGGGGCGGGAGCAGGAGGTGGAACGAGAAGATTGTGAGTCGCCTATGAGTCTGTAAAGTGCGAGATCATGACGAGGAGGACGTGACCTGTTGAACTCTCTTCTTCTGAATTTAGCCGGATCGGGCAGGTTGCACGGCGCTACTTCGGAGGCTCAGGACGAAGTCGACAGACAACCTAAACACGGACGCTGCGCTTTTGCAGAGGATCGTGGGTGTGGTGTACAAGGAGAAGAAGAAGCATTAGCAGCTGGTGGCTGTTCTCTGAGTCCGTCAATGCACTCCAAGTGCTTCTTGGCTGGCCCAAAAGACATAAAAAGCGTTGTGTTCCGAGATTCTGGACTTTCAAGATCGTTACCCACATATATATCGCGACCCCGATTTCCCCTCATTGTTGTTCCCCACAATCGCCCCGGACTCCGCCATCAAGGTCAACAATCGACTTATACCTCGACAAGCACCTCACGCCTTTCCAGTAACACCCAAAAGCACTGCTCACACCTAACATCCATTTGGCAGCTGTCCAGCAGCCCAAAGCACGTGCATTATCCGACCATACCTACTACCATGGACAACTCCACAACCCAACTCCCGTCCCAATCACAAACAGCGCTCTTAGCCCTCCCCTCCCTCTCCGCCCTCCCCCCCTCCGCCCTCGAATCCCTTAAACTACAACTCGAATCCTACCGGCACCAAATCCTCCACCTCCAAAACTCCACCTCTCCCCTCCTCAAACTCCCGCCCGAACTGCGAAATCGCATTTTCCTGTACGCGATGCACGCTTCCCTTTCTCACCGCCGAAATCCGCCAGTCCGAACTTCGAATAGTGCAGCCCTCTTCGCACACCCGGAATTCTTCAGGACGTGTCGGCAAATATGGAGGGAATGCGCGGGGGTTTGGGTTGGGGAGGTTTTGATGTGGGAGGAATTTCAACCCGCGCTGGGGAAGGATGAGGTACTCAAGTGGAGGACTTTGAGGAGGGAGGAGGTGAGGGAACTGTGTATTGCGAAGTCGGAAAAGGGACGCAGAACACTGGTCGTGCAGGCGAGTTTTTGCGGGACGGATAGGACGAGGAAAGGGCAGGAGGAGAGTTTGGGGGTTTGTGAACGGAGAGGGGTGGTGTCGATCAGAGGTGGCGAGGCAGGGGTGGGTTTGAGGTGGTGGGTTTGGTGAACATTCCATTGGGTTGGTAGATTCGACGTTCCACATTCGACAGGCCTGTGCTGTAGTCCCTTCTCTTTCCTCTCCCTCAAGACCAAACCAGCTTCTTCAACGAATACCCCAACGACTCGATATACGTCGTACTCTTCCTCGCGTCCGTCGCCGACAACACATCCCTTTCCTCCACCTCCAACACCTCACTCCCCAGTTCTCCACCACGATCCTTCCTCGCCGCTTTCTCCCACGCCTGGCGAACCTCCTCGCAAATATGCTGCACCAGCTCTCCCTCGCTCATGTCCTCCTCCGTACCCCTACCCTTGACCGCCGACGCTTTAGCCGGCAACGCCTTGAAAGCCAACAACACTTCCTTCGCCTTCCCACTCTTCTTCTCAACCTCCTCTTTACTCAACCCTTCACTAACCGACAAACTCCTCGTATTCGTCCTCACCACACTCCCTCCATTCCGCGAATACTTCACCACAAACCCCACATTCCTGCTCTCATCCAAATGCGCCTCTCCCAGCGTACTAGTAACATACGCCCCCTTCCACAACGCTTTGAGATCCAGCACGTCCACCCGTTCGAAACGCCCCACCTTCTCCGTCTCCCAGTCGAAGCGACAAAAGTACAGTGCCGCATCCGTTAGTAAGAGGACACATTCTTCCATCGGTAGGGTCCGCAGGGAATTCGATTGGCGAGGACAACTCAGCGTCCAGCCGGAGATGAAGTCTTCCTTGGGGTCTTCGAGGACGATTTTGATGCATGTGTCGATGGCGTTTTGTCGTACGCTTCGCATGTCGAGGGCGTAGTCTTGGCTCATCATGTCGGTTTCGAATTCTTCGAAGACGAGTGGACCGGCGTTTCCGAGGAGGTAGTCGATGTTTGTTTGGAGGAAGTAGTCGCCGAAGATGTTGTTGTAGTACCGGTTGAGCGTGAGACTAAAGTCCGATAATGCGCCTGTCCAGTTTCGTTTCCGGGTACGGGTGAAGTCTCCCTTGAGAGCGGACGTGCCGGCATATTGTTTACTGATGGCGTCGCCGTTGTCGGCCCAGAGGGTGTTGAACCATTGCGTGCCCATGTCGGTTTTCAAGTCGATGGACAAGTCTAGTTCGGCGAGTTGTTGCCGTAATGCCCAGCCTGCGACGGCGGATTGCACGACGTTCGTGCGGTCGAGACAGTCCATGCAATTCGTGCGCAAAACGCCGGATTGTTTGCGGGTAGGTTGGGAGTTCTGGCGTTCGTTCCAGCAGAAGGAGTGTAGAGAGGGTTCGAGGGTGGACATCAGGAGGGAGACGTTTTCGAATTTCATGCCCTTGCAGGCGGAGTGAAAGTCGAACCATTCGAATCCCAACGGGCGGGAGTCGATGCCGCCGGAGGTGTTGAGGAGGTCGGCGTGGTGCTGGTATTTCTCGCCGATGACGACTTCGGTGCCGTGTTTGTCGACGAGAGAGGCGGCGTAGCAGCGGCCGTAGCGTTGGGAGAGGAAGGCGAAGTGTTTGCGGAAAGCGGTTTGGTTGGTTGCTTCGGAGCCGAAGAGGACGGGGAGAGGTTTGAAGCTGTAGGGGCTCTGGGAGAAGAAGAGGGGCATGGAGCCGCGGACTTGGACGAGGGAAAAGGTCTTTTCTGAGGGGTTCCAGGATTTTGAGGAGAGAATCTGCTCGGTTTCGACGTTGTTTGCGACATAGCCTTCGTCGTCGATGCCTCGTCTTAGATATCGTAGCCCGGCTCGTTTGATTGAACGTCGGCTGATGAGAGTGAGGAGGAGTTCGTGTGAGTTGGAGTCTGGTGGCTGAGAAGGCTTTTTAAATGCTTCATCGAGGCCGTCTGTGGATTGTGGTTCCTTCTCGTGCACCGTATCCTTCTCGGAGCCAGTCTTGCGAGCGATGGAGAACTCACGCTGACCAACGAAGCCCTGGATCAACGGCAGAGCTAAGACGTCGTGGCCCGCATCTGTGAAAGGTTTCAACAGAAGGCTGTTCCAGAAGAAAAGACTGTCGAATCGTTTCCAGAGTGGTACCGACGAGCTATTGCTGTCATGCTGCGACAGCATCGTTGAAAGATTATGTTCGTAGGAGAAGTAGAACCCGCCAGAGCTGAAGTAAAGCCGTGCACTTCGCAGAATCCGAGGTGTGAGTCGTTCGATGGTCGTCCTCTTCTTGATCCCCGACTTCGAAGACTCCTGTCCGGAAGCCTTGTCATCTCGTCCAGACTCGCCACTAGGCCTTGGACTTGCCTCTGCTGTTTTGTCGTCTGGCAGTGCTTTCAACTCTTGTGATTCCTGCTCCCTCGTCAGACCCTGACTTCGTCTCGCGTTCGCCTGTCCACCATTCTTGCTGAACCACTTTGTTGCAAAACGTCCATAGTTGCCCTTTCCTTGTACCACATCTTTTACAAAAGTTGTACTCTGCTTTGCAATACCCGTCTTTGGTACCTCCAGAGCTGCCGCCTCATCTTCTGGCTTCGATTGGGGTGCATTATCATCGTCACTTCCAATCGAGGACGTCTCCGCATCCTCGCCAACATCGCTGACATCTGTGTCTTCCAGCTCTCCTGCTTTGTTGTTCTGTTTCAAAGCTCCTTGTGCGGAAGATATGGCCCGTTGTGCTTCAGCTCTGGAAGCGAGAGGGATCAAGGTAACATCGCGGATTGTGAATACAGGCTTCTCCCAGAGCTGTGCGACCTCTTCGCGCTTCGTGATAGAGATAAGGTACGATGATGAGACGAGGTTGAGTAGACCTGGAGGCCGGCGAGATCAGCAGCGATCAGCTATACAGATTCCCTATTGGATTATCTACCAACAATCCCGTGTACCTCTAGCGACCTTCCATCGCCGTCGTCCTGCTTTGTGGCGGGGGATACCGTGTTCGTGCCATAGTCGATCCTGAATCCTTTGCTGTTGGATTCTGCGCCTCGATTTCCTACTGGGAGAAGGAAGACACCGTCGACCGCTGCGAAGATCAGCAGTTTTCTCGCCAATCCCGGCATTTTGAAGTGTGGTCAATCGCGAGAGTAGAGAAGTTGTGTGTGGGAGATGGTCGTGAGATACTTAGTATCTGGGCTTGTGACGTAGCCATGAAGATTGCCCTGTCACATGGGACGGGACCTCTAGGGCATCAATATTTGATACAATTTGATGGGGGCTGGGAAGAGCAATAACGCACGTTGTCCCGACCCGGTCGATCATCCGCCCCACTTGCCGACTATCCGAGCTTTACAAAAAGTTCATGCGTGCAATGACGGCCAAAAAAGTAAGGTCTCCTACCAACTCGATCGCCCACCATGGCGCCCTTCGTGCCTCGCGAACGGAAACACCGGCGGCTGGAGAAGCAAAAAACGCATTTGTCGCAAGGCCGCGACGTCAACACCAACGCAGAATCGATTCAGCCGACCACGCAGTCCGAGAAGGACGAACGTCGGCGCAAGCTAAAGGACGAGTTGACTGTGCCGGACACCAAGTTGACGAGTAAGAAGAAGAAGCGTCTTGACAAGTATATCGACACCAAATTGAGGAAAGAGGAGAATTTGGAGTTGTTGAAGAAGTTGGCCGTGGGGAAAGTGGATACGAGTTTGCTGCACTCTTCGAAGAAGCTGGGACGGCAGAAGCAGACAAAACGGGAGGAGGTGGAGAGGGCGTTGAGGGAGAGGGAGAAGGGCTTGGATGTCGATGGAAGACAAGATGAGGTGCTATTCCAGCGGAGACCGGACATGGAGGATGTGGGTCATGGAGCGGAGAATGAGGATGAGGTAGACAATGAGGACAGCGAGGATGAGGCTGAACAGGAGGCAGTCGCCGCGGAGATTATGAAGCCGGCGACAAGCTTTGCGACCTCATTCGGTAGTGGCCTGAAACGACCCTTGGAGACAGACGAGACGGGCCAGCCGATGATCAAGAAACGAAAGAGGCGGAAACAGGCAAATCCTGCGCGGTCGCGTGTCGAACAAGACGTGGGCAGTGACGAGGATGACGCTTCTGATACCTCGGAAGGAGATGACAGTGCGGTGTCAGAAGATGAATGGAATGGCTTCGACTCGGGCAACGAGGACTTGCTCTCAGAGCCGCCTGTCGCATCCGACAGCGAAGAGGAGTCGGATGAGGAGGATTCAGAGTCTTCTTCAGAGCCAGAGAGCGATGATAATCCATCAGAAGACAGACCAGCTCGTGTGTCTGCATTCAAGGCGTGGGCAGATTCACAACGAAATGAGTCGCTCGGCTTCACACCTTCAACAGCTCCTACAAATGATCCTGCTATCAGCGCAGCTTTCAAACCGCGAGCACCTTCGCCCGACGCAGAAGGAGCAGAGATTTCCAACGCAGTACAATACCCGAACAAAGACGCATATCGACCCGCCACTGCGGTAGTGGTCCCGCGCTCTGAGGAGGTGCAGGCGGCTCGGCTGGAGCTACCAGTCGTGCAGGATGAGCAGAAAATCATGGAGGCCATTCACAACAACCCGATTGTGGTAGTCTGTGGAGCAACAGGGTCTGGAAAAACGACACAGCTCCCACAAATGTTGCTCGAGAATGGCTATGCGACGACCGGCATGATCGGCATCACACAACCTCGGAGAGTAGCAGCGGTATCGGTTGCAAGTCGCGTAGCTCACGAATTAGGACCAGAATTCGGCAAGAAAGTGGCGCATCAAGTCCGATACGACAGCACCGCAGCGCGAGATACCAGCATCAAATTCATGACCGATGGAATTCTGCTTCGAGAGATTGGCAATGACTTTGTTCTGAGCAAGTACAGCGCGATCGTCATCGATGAAGCTCACGAGAGGAGTGTCAATACCGACATCCTCATTGGTATGCTGTCACGCATCGTTCCTCTTCGACAGGAGCTCAGCCGTGAAGCGCCGGAAAAGCACAAGCCGCTCAAGCTCATCATCATGAGTGCTACACTGCGGGTAGCAGATTTCCTTGCGAACGACCGGCTGTTCCGGAGTAACCGACCGCCGATCGTGCAGGCCGAGGGCCGGCAGTATGCTGTTACTGAGCATTTCGCCAGACGAACGCAGAGAGACTATGTCGCGGAGACTGTAGCTAAAGTGTCGCGAGGACATAAGAAGCTGCCACCTGGTGGTATTCTGGTCTTCCTGACGGGTCAGGAGGAGATTCAGACTGTTGCTAAGAGGTTGAAGGACGCTTTGGGAGGACAGGCTGCCGGTCTGGACTTTTCAAAGAAGCGTGAAAATGGGGCCGAGAACAGAAGGAATAATGATTGCCTGGAACGTGAACTTGACGATCAATCAGACGACGACGAGCCGGAGATCACAGGATTCGACGATGACGAAGACGATACGGAGTTCGCGGTGGAAGACGACCCGGCTGCACCCAAGCCGAAAGGTCCTCTCAAAGCACATGTCCTACCGTTGTATGCTTCGCTACCGACATCACAACAGATGCGAGTGTTTGAGCCGGTGCCTGACGACTCTCGAATCATTGTGCTGGCGACGAATGTAGCTGAGACGTCTCTCACTATCCCAGGTATCAAGTACGTCTTCGACTGTGGCCGGAGCAAGGAGAAGGATTACAACATTTCTACTGGCGTGCAAGAATTCAAAATCGACTGGATATCAAAAGCAAGCGCTTCACAACGAATGGGTCGAGCAGGTAGGACGGGTCCTGGACACTGCTATCGTTTGTACAGTTCTGCTATATATGAGCAGTACTTTGATGAGCACACCCTGCCGGAGATTTTGAGGACGCCCATCGAGGGTACAGTCCTGCAGCTCAAGAACATGGAGGTCGACAACGTCGTCAACTTTCCATTCCCTACGCCTCCACAGAGCGAGCAGCTCTCGACGGCAGAAAGACTACTGAGAAACCTTGGAGCGATCGACAAGAGAGCTGGCAAGATCACAGACATTGGGAAGGAGCTCATCCACTATCCCGTCAATCCTCGCTTCGGCAAGATGCTCCTCCTCGGCCTGCGCAATGGCGCTCTAGCACATACTATCGCCCTTGTAGCTGGTCTGGCAGTCGGAGACCTCTTCGTTCCCGAACCGCAGATCGCACAGAAGAGTAATGGAGAAGACGCCGAATCTGACGACGATGAGTACCAAGAAAAGCGACTCGCCAGCAACGCTGCCTTCACCGCCGCCCAACAACGCCGACAAGCGTATGGCCGCGCCGCCGCCAAACTATCCGGCTGGGACGACAAATCCGACGCCATAAAACTCCTCACTGCCGTTGCCGCGCACGCTCAAGCCGAAGACAGCCCATCCTTCTGCGCCGAATTCTTCCTCCGCGAAAAGGGAATGGTAGAAGTCCAACAACTCCGCCGACAACTACACAACATCATGCACGCACACGTCAAAGACGCCAAAGACGCAGTCTACAAACTCGACCTCCCTCCACCAACCACCAAGCAAATCGCAATCCTCAAACAAATCGTCGCAGCAGGCTACGTCGACCAAATCGCCGTGCGCGCCGACTTACTCCCCACCTCCACATCCACCGCTGGCCGTCCTCCCCGCCGCGCTATCGAAGTGCCCTACCGCACCCTCCTTCCCACCACCGATACCACCGACCATCAATCCACGATCGAAGACCAAGCCCTCGCCAAAAACGTCTACCCTCACTCCTCCTCCCTCCTCTCCCGCCTCTCCGTTGCTGAAATGCCCGCTTACGTCGTCTACTCGACCCTCTCCCGTGCTTCCGCCAACACTGTCGGCGCGGCGCAAAAGCGAACGAGGATGCACCCGCTCAGTGTCGTTGGGCCGAAGCAGATTGCGGCGTTGGCGGAAGGGACGCCGTTGTTGGAGCTGGGGAAGCCGATTGGGAAGATTGTGGAGAGAGATGCGGGAAAGAAGAGGGAGTGTTGGGTTGGTGTGAGTTTGAGGGATCCGGGGGATGTGGGTGGGGTTGGATGGCCGTTGGGGGCGTGGAAGGTTGTGCAGGTGAGGAAGGGGAGGGAGTGGGTTGTTGAGAAGGTCTTGGATCGAGGTGGTGGTGGTGGTGGTGGTAAGTAGGTTGGCGGCCGGGATATAGTCAGTATCTATCTGTGCTGGATTTGAATCCATGCCTCGAGTTGTACTCCTTTACCAAGCGATCTTCTCACGTCCGTTACTACCACGCTTGACATATAAACGACACTCGATCTCCTCCACAACCACCATAAAGTCCGCCGACATCTTTCTCACTGTCAGCAGCAGCGTAGCACCTCGGCCTCAGTAGCAGCTAAATTTTCCGACAAGGATGCTGAATCGGCACCACCACACCATTCGTCGTGCTGACCACGACACTAACAAATGTCACTCGTAGCGCAACACCGGTCGAAGTGTATCATGAGTTTAGTCTTGATCGTTTTGAATTGTTGAAGGGTCATCCTTGTGAGATAAGATGGTAAGGCGGTGTGCTGGAGTTTGGAGTGTGGAAATTTGGCTGTGGACCGCGGCGGCGGACGACTGAAGCTGGCAAAAAGTGGTGGAAGAAGGAAACCTGAAGTCGGCGGTTGAGTTGCAGAACACCACTCTTTGGACTTCAGTCGGATTCATGGGAACGAAAGAGTCTCGTAAGGCGTTCAGTCGTCAATTCATACGATGCTGGCGTCGGCCAGACTCTACGAGTGTAAGCATCTACTCTAAAAGTCGCGCTCGGGAGAGGACGACATCTAGTCTCTAGCCAGAGCTTCCATCCAGTACACATCGTCAATCGTACAATCCCATCAATCAGTATGCCTCAATAATACTCCGTGACTTCGACTTCTTCTTCATCCTCATCCAGCTGCTTGTCCGGAATGTCCGCTGCAGCATCGAACTCATACTCATCCCTCACTTCCACCTTCTTCGCCTTCCTCAGCTTCAGCTGGCGGTATTGATTGTCGCACATTGTCCGTGTAGGCCCCAGCTCCGTCGCCTTGATCTCGCACAACTCATGTCCTGCAATGCTAAAGACGAGTTGGCCCGGAGTCTTGCCCTTCCTCTGGAAGAGTTTGGCGAATGCACACGCTTTCAGCTGGTCCCATATCGTCGGTCTGTTGCCTTGTCTTCGGAGCCATTCCACGACAGTAGGATGGGTCACGTCTTGAGGCTGTATCTCATCGTACTTTTGCCGGACTTGTGTGAGTAGATCGAACCAGCTGTTGGGGACTCGCAATTCGCCCCATAATGACCGCACCTCTTGCAGACTTTTCTTAAGCGCCTGTAGCTCTGTACGGATGACTGATCCTTCCGAGGCTGAATCCCAGGTCTGGTCGTAGAATCTGGTCAGGTCCTCGTCCTCTTGAGCTTCGAAACATAATACATCTTCCACCCGAGCAAGGCACTCGCGGATGAGCGGCTCGGCTACATCAAAGTAGACTTCGTCAATGATGTTCTTCTCCTTACCCGCGCGCGTTGGGACGAAGTTGAGCTTGGAGACGTTGTAAGTTGTGTTCTGCTTCTCCAAGTCGTTCTCATTGTCGTCGGCCGTGTACTTCCAGTACCTTGGATCTTGAAGGTCGGTCGGGAGTTCGATGCTCTTCTTGAAATCGTTCAGTGCAGCGAAGCCAAATTCGTATCCTTGCTTATCAGCATCTACCAGACAGTCGTGCAAGTACACGAGCTGCTTCGCGTGGTACGAATTGATGTCGCCAGTCGTATAGGTGAGACGCTCATGCAGCTTGGTGACTTGCCCAAGAAGATTTGGCGATAATCGTGCAATGCCCATTTCTCCCAACCAGTGACACCACTGCCCTAGATCGCGAGGATCCTCAACGAAATCGGACAGGCGTTGTATCTTCTTCCCGATTCTCAGCTGCTCGACACTGGGGATCGAGTGACGTATGGGCGCTTCTCTGTCTGACCAAGGCGCCGGAGCATTCTTGAATAAGGTAGCCAGCTTCTTATCCCAGCAGATCCAGAACGTGTCGCCATCGTAGTCTCCACCCTGCAACTTGCTGGCTAAGGGCCGATGACCTCTCGATGAAAACACGGCAAGATCAGTCAAATGTTTCAGCTCAGGCTTGTAGACGAAGCGGACTCGCTGAATGTCCCAGGCCGCCATCGCTGGGTTCCGCGCCACCAGTCCGAATGCCACCTCGGGCGAGCTCAAGTTTTGAAATTGCTCCTTTGTCACAGGGTCTATGAACGCTGCGCTGAAGTTAACATGTACCTCGTTGGGCTCCAGACAGCCTTTCGGATCTGCGATACCCATCAATGTAGTTGAGCGACCAAGGCGGATTTTGAAGTTCCTTTGCTTGAGGTCGAAGGTGTATTTTACCAAGTCGATCACATCCCGCGCAAGGTAGGGACACTGCGTAGGCACGAAACCAGACTCCAGCAGTCGGATAATTCTCTCTTCCCTCCTAATTGGCCAGCCGGCGACGGTGTCAATGCCTCCATCTCTAGTACGGTTCCGCTCTTCATACAACTCATTCTGCGAATGTAGCCACATGCGAAATACTAGAGGATCCGGGCTGACGATAGCGGCTTCACAAGCATCAACTTCGGCCTTGATCTGCGTTCTTGCAACGTCAAGCATGATCTGACGAGGCACGCCGCGATCCAGCAGAATTGGCATAAAGCCCGCGTGGAGGAGTGACGGGCGTGCGTATGAGTTGGCTTTTACAACGTTGAATTTCCGCTGGTCCGGGTCGCAATCTTCCAGAGAGTCTCGTTGCACCTTGATCTGGCTTTGGACGATAGTGATATGCGGACCCTGTGGTTTGCCAACATCGAAGCTCCCATCAATTTCCGCAGCCCTGTACCACACGCCTTTGGCGCCGCCAATGCGAGCCTGAAAGGCAGAGCGCGTGTGATCACCTCCTAGCTGCTCGCAAATCTTCCAATAGGCATGTCGGGATAGCTCGGCGCAGCCATCGCTCATCACCTTCCCCGGAACGAAGTCGTCGTAAAAGCTCAGATCAGGATCTCGATAGGGGTCGTTCTCCAACTCGTTCGTGGCAACTTGGTCTCGTGCTTGAAAGACCACGTCGCCTTCATCGAACTGCGTGCCGACCTTCGTTCGTGAGACGTAGAGGTCCAATCGTGTATATAACTTGCATGCGCTTTGATGCGAATTCGTTCGGTATGGCAGCAAGTAGTCGAAAATCTCAGCGACATCTAAACCCTCGATCGCCAGGAATATGATGCGATGTGTGCCTTGCTCCCGAGCCCGAAACTTTCTCGTTTTCGATTTCGAATTTATCTTGTTGGGCTGAAGTGAGTACATGATCCATTGTCGACCGCAGAAAGACTGAGGTTTCGTCGCCATGTCCTGAAACTTCTTCAGTATGTCACGACCTACGTGCTGTTGAGGTTCTTTCTTCGAGATGTCCGGTATGCTCATGTACAGAACTCGGTCTGCACCGTATCTTCGTTGGAGGTCGCACGACACTTCCTGTTTGGGTGCTTGCAGCACCACGTCGAAAATGGGGCCAGTGCTCGATTTTGCGAATTGTAACTGACCATTCATTGTCACTTCTTCAAACGTCGGAGGCTCTTGTGCATCGAACCCGGGACGAAAGTTGAGCTTGTGATGCGCAGCGATCTCGTACAGTTGAGCCAAAGACTGAGGCTGCCATTGAGAGATCACCTCGTCCAAAGATAACTTGTTTAGCTGAAGGACGCGATGAGCTTCCCATTGGATGTGAAATGGCAGATTTGCGAATGAGTCCGGAATCTGGAGCTGAGCAAAGCCACGAGATGGCGAGAAGCGCATAAGACGAGGATCTGCTGGTGCCTCTACAATTGCGTCGGCAACTTGCTCAGGTTCCGCATCTCGGTGAAGCACAGTTATCGTCCCTTGGCTGCGAATGTACTCGGTATGTTCGGCATGATCAAAATCGACAGTGTTGAGCGACGATCCCCAGATCTCTGTACCGAGAGACGACGCATTGCTTTCTCTGACCTTGAACGTAGACTCTTGAGTCAAAGCATCGAACACATCGGTCGGAACTATCGAGCCGTAGTCTGATACTCGCTGTGCTGCCGGCGCCTCACTAAATGAGGTTAATGCGGTGTTTGCCGACAGCACGGATCCTGCGTTTGTGGACTCAAAAGAGGATTTTCTTGTCAGAGTCGACTCGAATGAAATGACTGGGTCTGGCTTCTGGGGAGGAGGTGGCATCTTTGTACTAGGTGGTTGCGGCGGTGCGGACTTTGCAGTCTTGAATGCCGACTTGAGCCCTCTGCCCTGTGATGGCGATGGCGGTGAGAGTGGTGTGTCTTCTCGATCGTCGGATCTGTGACCGACATCTTTCGTCTTCACTGCCTTTGGTGTTCGAAGCTCGTCGCGCTTGTCCTTCGCAGGTCCACTCAGCTTCTGTCGCAAATTGTCAAGTTTCCGCTCGTGCTCCTGGCCAACAAAGATCGGTGCCAATGGTGTGTAATCAGCTACATCGTCGAGGAATGCATTGATCGCTTGCTCAAGAGCAGGTCTGTTCTTCCACCATAGTAATCTGAACATTGCTGAAGCCTGCTTGTCATCTGACAGACTAATGTTCGCCCCTCGACATAATGTCTCCAGATCTTGGTCGACTGACTGCGTAAGCCGAAAGTGTCCATGTTTGGTCGGAGATGTGTGGACTCGAGCTGGCGGTGCTCGATGAGCTTGAATATCTTGCTGGAGCTCGGAGCTTCTGCGTTTCCGCGACATATCATCGGCATGAGTCACTGATCCATTGGTGACGTTGCCTTTCTGCCGATAAGGCAACGACAGTTTCAATGGCTTCATCAATCGAGGTTGAAAGTGTTCGTCGCGCAATGTTATTCGGTGCAGGGGTTATGGGGCGGGGTCCTCGCGAGCCGCTAAGCGACTGCTCGAAAGTGACACGAATGCCTGGCGACATCTTACATCGCGACGTGAACCGCGTAGAGTGCTTGCATGAGGTGAGAGGCATGGGTGAACAAGAGCAAGGATGCATCGTACGACTAAGTCATAGGTGGAGTGAGCACGAAAGATTGAGGACACGATACGGTAACAATGGAGCGATTCCTCGACGGCGTCGTGGGCTGACAGTGACGGAAGAGCGAGCTGTCAGTAAAGAAAGATCAGAGGCACGAGAATGAGCTGCCTTGACTGTCCACCCTCGCTGACCCTTCACCAGTCCACAGATCACGACGGATGAACCAGCTTTCACGCAACCCGCGGTTCCAATCGAGCAGCTGTACACTCGACGCGGTTTGGTCCAGCTCGATCATCGATGGACAGCGGCCTCGAGGCCGCGATGAGACACGACGCATTTTCGCGCTGACAGAAACAGTGGAATTCATGGTATAGTATGATCTTGGTCTTCGTCCTCTCGGCTCTAGACGTAAATTGCTCAACACCATGGTAATGTTGGCCGCTTTTCTTCCCAAACTCCTCGCGTGGTGTATCGTGTGTTCGCTTAAACCTTCATCTCCTTGAGACCGTGCTTCCAGACGGTAACGTATGGGGTCACACCATCCTCGCGGTAGTTGAGCAGGACAACCCTGGACTCGATCAGATATTGCCGAAAAGGGCGCACACGTTATCCACAAGTACTTACATGCCGTCGGGGTCCATGTTCTCGCCGATGAGGAACTCGTAATCCTTGAAGTTGCCAATGACCTTCTTTGCGAATCCGGAAGCACCCTTCTCGAACTCGGCCACGGTCTCGTCGCTGGCGCCGTTGGCCTTCATGGCCTCCTTCACCTTCTTCATGTAGGTCTTAAGATGGCTGAGGTATTGCTTCTTGTCGAACTGAGTCTCGTTCAGGCGGAAAGAGTGGACGACATCGAGAACGGTTTGAGCATTGCTCTCGGTGCCCTCGTCGGCTTCCTCGGCGGAAGGGTTGGCGCCAATGTCGATGTTGTCGTCACCGATCGTGATCTTCTTGCAGTCGGCTTCGTACACGATTCCATCGATCTCCTTGAGATCGTAGGAGTCGGAGATGAGCTCGTCGTCGGTGATCAAGTCCTGGAGACCCACGTGTTAGTCGAGGCCACTTTTCCGGGAAATGGCGGGGAAATTTGCAGAGCCCGGTTTCAGACCGCCCTCGAATGCACGTACTTTGTAGATAATCATGTTTGCGGTTGTCGGACTGAGTGTTCCGTGTGTATGTGGAGATGTGCTGGACGGGTGTGGTTGAGGAGGGGACTTCGAGCAGAAAATCGAAGAGGGTCGCGGGGCTAGTGGCACTCGGACCACTCGACGACGGCTACTTCCCGCTCGCACTGCCAAGCCGAAATTCGAGACTTGAAGAAAATCCCGTCGTTGCAAAGTTCTGCTTTCTCGAACACCACCACCACAGCTCCAAGCTACCCTCCAAAACACCTGAGGTATGGTTTTCACGACATTCAAAGAAGTGCCCTTCGGCTAGCCATGGTCTGCGCTCATTGCTTCCCAAAGTAATGACACCGCTGAACCTCGTTCGACCGAGCTGAAGAACCCTGACCGGTTTTGCGCTCGCGCACCGGAGGGCACTCTTTGCGCTCTTGATGGCTCCGAAAGGCTGACGATCATCACCACCACAGACACCTCAAGCCGCCCACTGCGCCCTGAGAATCTCACGTCAATACCGCAAACATGGTCAAGACTTCCGTCCTCAACGATTGCCTCAATGCGATCAACAACGCCGAGAAGACCGGCAAGCGCCAGGTCCTGATCCGACCCAGCTCCAAGGTCATTGTCAAGTTCCTCCAGGTCATGCAGAAGCACGGTAAGTTGGACAGCACTCGCCCATTTTCAGCGCAAGAGGAGGACTGCACAACAGGAGGAAATGAGCACATCTCGGACTACCACAAACCGGGTTGATAACTAGGCAATGGTCTCAACAAACTCTACGACCTAAGCCCTTTAAGTTCTCGGAAGATTGAGACTTTGGCGAAGGATCTTACACGTTCTCGGATGGAATGGCTGAAGAGGCACGTTTAATCAGTCGCAACATTTACTGACATATCCCTGCTCAGGCTACATTGGAGAGTTCGAGGAGGTCGACGACCACCGCAACGGCAAGATCGTCATTCAGCTCAACGGACGTCTCAACAAGACCGGCGTCATCAGCCCACGCTACAACGTCCAGCTCAACGACCTCGAGAAGTGGGTTGTCAAGCTCCTGCCATCGCGTCAATTCGGCTACATCGTCCTCACCACCTCTGCCGGTATCATGGACCACGAGGAGGCTAGGCGGAAGCACGTCGCTGGCAAGATTATCGGTTTCTTTTACTAGATATCGAGATTCAGTCGGCGGTAAGGAGGGGCAGGGAAAGAGTGCCAGCATAGCGCGGCGTTCGTGGCTATAGCAGCATTCAATCAAAAAGTCATTTCGCTTCCACTGTTGTTTTGTTGCTGTGATTTTCATACATTTTGAGGCTCATTGCGAAGCACCCACAACTTTCACGCTCCATTTCTAGCCAGATGCCGTTCCTCATCCTGCACCCCGCGCATGATCGCTGATGGTGCACGGCAAAGGCATTGGCCATCGTCGTTGCATGCGAGACCATGTTTCAGCCACCGCATCTCGGTAGATTCCGCTGATTCTCTAGACAGGACCAGACTTGCAGAGAGTCTTTCATTGCTAAGGCGAAGCATACCTAACCGTAGAGGCTCTTATCGATTCGAGATGCACACTGTTGGTGGCATCAGAAGACACCGCACGGGAGCTCTTTGTTCTGTATCCGTTTCCCGGGCGAATCTCTGTCGCGATCACGCAACACTGGGACTTTCGAATCAAACGGATGCTGGGCAACAGCGAAAGCAGATGGACGAGCACAGCAAGAAGTGTGTTCGAGACATTCACCTACCAACCGCACTAGAGGCTATCTGAGCGTCACCTTGTGGTTCCAAGGAAGGAACGACGATACCTTACGTTGACGAGGACAATGCGGAGGCCAAAGCAGCTCAGCATTCGCTCCCTTTCTGTTGACAGTCTTCATATTCGACTGGAACTACTGCGCAGCTCAGACTCACGTCTTGTGGCCCTTGCGGGAATATGCCCGCTTAGCAAAGTGGTAACGCGTTGCACTTGTACCCTTGTTGACATGCAAAGATCGCTCGTTCGATTCGGGCAGTGGGCATCCTTTTTGTCGTTGTGTTGCCCTAATTGGGCCTACTTTTGCTTCAAGAAAGGTGTACTTACGAGTTCGAGGCAGAATTCGGCTTCAGGGGGCTCGAGGGGGCTTCTAGGTGGGTTCAGCAGTCGATGGGCGATTGGAAGCAATAAGGACAGTAGCCGCTCTTGTGCTGCGACATGATGATGCTCGGACGTCGATCAGATCAATTGCGAAATTCCATTTGACATGTTTTTGTCGTACCTTCCTCTTTTGTGGCGGATCGTGATTCGCGAAGTGAAGTGAATCTTTTTGCTCGATCGGGAGAACCTCGGGTTTGCGGGGATGTCAGATTTTCGATCGTAGCCGGACTCGTCTCCGCGCGACATCTTCCTTCTCTGCCAACGCACTCAGTTCCATCGTCCCTCGACGCAAATACATCCGCCAATGCCCGTTGGCCAAACGAACATCAAGTTCCCGTCAGAACATCT
Organism: Zymoseptoria pseudotritici STIR04_4.3.1; assembly: GCA_000223685.2. Taxonomy (NCBI): domain Eukaryota; kingdom Fungi; phylum Ascomycota; class Dothideomycetes; order Mycosphaerellales; family Mycosphaerellaceae; genus Zymoseptoria; species Zymoseptoria pseudotritici. The sequence continues at coordinate 23,669 of AFIR01000580.1, forward strand.
CTTCAGCAATTGAAGAAAGAACCTCAAGTCCGGACATTCTAGACCGCGATCGCAGACTCCGATCTGGACAGCACTTTACACGAGTCGTGTCACGCATTAGTGTGCTCAAAGGAGTAATGACCACGAACTTCTATGGTCAATGATGAAAGAATACGCATGAGAACGACGAAGGAGGGTCCAGAGTCAGACCCAAAAGATCCAAGTCAGAGCCCGGTAGCCCGGTCCCAAAGGCGTGTTCACGACGTATGTGAGGAAAACCACAAGTCAGGTAGGCTGGGCTGCACAAGATTGAAGTTACCTTACCTCTCTATCTACATCCTCTCCCATTCTCCGTTTCCATATGCCCTCCAGTGATTCCCGTCCACCACAGACTCCGACCATCTAAAGCTCCAGCCCGAACGACAGACGTCATCAACCACCCAACCTTCACAATGTCAGTCGAATGCGATACATTGCCATTCGTGAGCGACACGGTATCGCCTCAATATGAGAAGCGCAACAGCTTCGAACCTCAACTCGAGAAGCGTGACAGCAACGACAGCGTCAGTTCATCAGACACAATCAACTCCAACTACAAACCTCCCGGCCGGCTCGGAGACCACAACATGAAATTCTTCCAAGAACCCCGAGCACATCCCAAACTCGTCGAGACATTTCGAGCCTTCGGCGTAGATGGCTCACAACCCAATCCGTTCAAACACATGAAGTGGGAGGACCTATGCTCGAACAACCAGATGGCACAGAATCACGTCGACACCGCGACGATATATGAAATGCTGCCGAATGACTTACCCGAGGATGAGTTCGAACCGAAAATCTTGCAACGGACGGTCAAGTACAAGACGTTCGACGGGACCGAGAGGAAGCTGCATATTTTTGAACCGGAGGATTCTGATGGACTCCTGCCGTGCGTTATGTATACTGCGAGTGCAGTGACGATCCTGGAGACTGCGAATAAGGTGAGTGGTCGTGAGCTTCCAGATCTGTATCAGTGAGACTGACGACCAACAGGTACATTTTCGGTGGTGCACATCTCTTGCTCTCCAAGGGATGGTAGTAATAGCAGTGGACTTCCGAAGCGCCTGGTAGGTTCAATGCATCAAGCATTTCCCGCGAGCGAGCTCGGGACTAACTTCCACCAGGAACAACGGCAAACACTGCCCATTCCCCACCGGCCTGAATGACTGCGTCTCCGCCTTCGAACACATCAACGCCAGAAAAGACGACTTCGGCATCTCCAAAATCATCCTCCAAGGCGAAAGCGGCGGAGCCAACCTCGCCCTCGCAACAGCTCTCCGCGCCAAAAAGGAAGGCTGGTCCGACCAAATCGCCGGCGTCTACGGCATCTCACCCTGGATCAGCAACGCCTACGGCTGGAGCGACGCCCGCAAACTCGACGAGCTACCCTCCCTCTTCGAATGCGAAGGGTACTGGCTGTACACCGCCATGCTGGCGGGCATGGGAGAGTATTACAGCGGTGAGGATAATCAGAATCCTCTCGCGTGGCCGTATCATGCTTCGGTGGAAGAATGTAAGGGTCTGCCTCCGCATACGTTGGTAATGGATGAGCTGGATCCGTTGAAGGATGAGGGCATGGCGTATTATCGGAAGTTGCTGGCGGCAGGCGTGCAGGTGAATGCGCATGTTAATCTGGGGATCGTGCATGGTTCGGCGTTGATGTTTAGGAGGTTGTTGCCCGAGGTGCATAAGAAAGCTATCTTGGATATAGCGGTTTTCGTACAGAGCTTATGAAGAGATCTGTTGGCATTTTGAGAGCACTAAGTGCTGGACTCTCTTGGGGTTTCCCGTTGGAACTCTCGGCCTGGTTGAGGGCGGTCCTGCCAACCAAGCGACCCAAGGCCGGACACAGCTGCGACACGTCACATCAGTGGTTAACCGACGAAAGGAGGATTTGATCCCGTGAGACCGATTCGAAGTCAAGGATTCCGCGATCAAAGGACTATCTTGAGGAGAACAAAGGGAAGGCATCCCTCAGTGATGGACATATCGGTGAACGCCTCATCGTGATTTCCAGCGAGGATATCCATCTGAGGCGTCTGATGCATTGGTCAAGAATACGACTTTCGGTGCTCGGCCCCATCAGCCACGGCATGCATTTTGACTCACCCAAAAATCGAAAGAAGGTGATATCCAAAGTGATGAGCCAGTCTCGACATCGATCGTAGATGTTCGCATACAGCGTCACGAAGCCGGATCATTTCAGGTTTCCAGCAGCGGTCCTTGGAACTTTAGAAAAGGTGGAGGCTGAAACTGCTGCGCTGCAGCTGTGCAGCAGTCGTGATATGACCTGCCAGAAGTCATATTCAAGTACCGGCATCACCGTCGAGGCCAGCAAAAAATCTTGGATAAACTCATGTACTCGAATCGTGCTGATGTCCGAGAAAAGCGCTGCAGACTTTGCAGAGGTGAATCCGAGAGCTTCGAAGAAAAAATTCTGCTGGAGCAGTTTTGCAGTTCAACCAAGAAAGTCCACTCATATCGAGCGACTGGTAATGCATACTCTCGTCGAAGCACTCACCGTTGGAACACGTCTCCCGGCATCGATGGGACAGGACACGAGCCTTCACGCGTGCCGGAGACGATGCTTCAAGCATCAACGCTGGAAATTCTGGTTGCTCGGGGTGTCCATGGGGCCAGAAATACTCGTCCTCTGCGGTTCCGTAGTTCATACTTGAGCGTCCCGAATCGTGAAGAACCCGTCATCACGGTAATAAGTCTGTGACACGCCCACAAGTCAGGCCCGCCGATGAGGTGGTTTCATCGGCAAATGAGAAAATCGTCACCAACCCTGGCGCGGCTGCCGCAGTCTCCGCTATGGCCCCATCTCAATGAGACATCACTTCCCAATTCCTGCTCGTAGGAGGTATGAAGGCTGTCGTTCTTACTAGCTGCAGTAGTAGTAGTAGACCGACGGTATATTGGAGTTCCAATAGTGCCGGAACGTTGAGTTTCTCAAACTGTTTATATTGCCTCCGATCCTGCTGTCGGCGGTCGATGGACCTCGTCCTGGTGGGATACCATGTACCGGATTCGTCGTCGTCGCATCATGATCATTCGATTGTAGGGATCACCGCGGCATTTTAGCAAGTCATTCACAGGAGGACATGGACAGATGTGGAAAGGTTGTGTGGGAGTATATAAGCAAGCAAGGAAGCGTCGAAATTAAGCGCTGGCTAGTATGGGCGAGGCGCATGATCGACAGGTACGAGGCGCGGTCTAAAGAGAAGCCGAGCTCCGTAGACTTGAAGATCACGATAGCAAGCTGTACCTTACTTCCCCACGAATCCTCCTTCGTATACATCGTCGCCAAATCTGTTGTGAAGAGTTGTATCGACTCCCTGTACATGCTGACGACCTCGCTATATCGCCAAGAAGCAGGAACACCGAAGTGACGGTACTCAACTCACAAGCGCAGAAGGATGCTTGCATTGAACCACGCAGCACAGATCACACGGCTAAGACTGGCTTGTGATTCGCGTCTTATCCTGGAACTACTGACGCCCGCGCGGACCTATCAAGCTTAGTACGCCTGGGATTATGATACAGTACAAAGGTACTTCACGTGCCTAGTCCCGGACTGGAGAATGGCCGTCCAGCTCATTGGCATTTCCCTGGGATTTTCCCGGCATATTGCGTGGCGCGGGTTCGAACCGTGCGCGGAGGAGCGAGCGAGCGAGGGGCGGCTCGTAAGCCTCCGATCTGTCTGCCGTCGAGTGTGGATCTCCCGCGACCTTCAGACAATCGTCGGACATTACCTGAACGACCTGGCTCTTGCGTGTTCTTTCTTGTGTTGACAAGAAATCTCGCCGCCGGACAAAGAACTTTGGCCGCTCTGAAATGCCAACTGGAACTGCGTCACTCCACTGGTCCAGGTCCGCATCATGTGCACCCGTTCTCGACGGGACTTTTGAACGACATTGCACAGCTTCGAAACGACGTAACGATCGGTCTCTCTTCTAAACATCTGGCTTCCTACGGACATGGAATTGGAACGCCATACTCCCGTCAACATGTCTCGTCTTCAGCGCATCGAAGCGCCCGTCACCTTCAAGGCGTACATGATGTGCGGATTTGCCGCCTTCGCCGGTATACTATGCGGCTACGACTCTGGCTACATCTCTTCAGTACTGGGTATGTCGGCCTTCAAGCGGCAATACGGACACGTCGTCCCCATCAAGGAGGATCGTACGGGACATGCCTACTATACCTACGAGAAGTCCTTGATCGTCGCCATCCTCTCTGCTGGAACCTTCATCGGAGCCCTGGCATCAGGATATCTGGCCGACAAGATCGGTCGTCGTGTGACCATCATCGGACCTGGGTGTGGACTGTTCGCGATCGGAGTCATCATCCAAGTCAGCATATCTCGAGTATCAGGTCTGGTTGCTGGAAGGCTGATATCTGGTCTCGGAGTGGGATGTGTCTCGGCAGTGAGCATCCTCTACATGTCTGAGATCGCTCCGCGACGAGTACGAGGTGCTATTGTCTCGTGTTTCCAATTCGCCATCACCGTGGGACTCATGTTGGCGTCTTGCGTGGGATACGCCACTCGCAACCTTGAAACTTCCGCAGCATATCGCATACCCATCGGACTTCAAATGTTCTTCGCCGTCAGTCTGGCGACTGGTCTCTTCTTCCTTCCTGAATCACCGAGATATTGGGTCAAGAAGAATCGGCTCGACAAGGCGGCGTTCGCTCTCGCCAGACTACGAGGCCAACCAGTCGACTCTCCTCACATCGAAGACGAGCTCGCCGAGATTGTCGCCAGTCAAGCCCATGAAGTCCGAGGTGGCGAAGGATCATGGATGGCCTGCTTCCGAGGCGGCGTCACCAAGTCGAACAGCAACGCTCGGAAGGTCTTTATCGGAACCATGCTACAAGCATGCCAGCAATGGACTGGAATCAACTTCATCTTTTACTACAACACCACTTTCCTGCAACAACTCGGACTCTCGAACCCCTTCTTGATCTCCATGGTCACCACCGTCGTCAACGTCGCCAGCACACCGATATCCTTCTACGCCATTGAGAAGCTCGGCCGCCGTCCGCTACTCATCTGGGGAGGAGTCGGAATGTGCGTCTGCGAATTCATCATCGCCATCGTCGGTGTTTCTGCGGGAACATCCGACGCCGCCGCCTATGTTCTCATTGTGTTTGTCTGCATATACATTTTCTTCTTCGCGTCGACTTGGGTGAGAATTACAACCCAACACCTCTTGAGTCTAACCTTATGCTAACGACCACAACAGGGTCCCGCCGCATGGGTCGTCATCGGCGAAATCTTCCACCTCCCCATCCGCTCTAAAGGCGTCGCCCTCAGCACAGCCAGTAAGTCCACCAACCACTCCGCCCTCTCACTCTCTCTCTCTCTCCAATCCACTAACACCCCTCTCCTTATAGGCAACTGGTTCTGGAACTTCGTCATCGGCATCATAACCCCCTTCATAGTCGACGGCGACAAAGGCGACCTAGGCGTCAAAGTCTTCTTCATCTGGGGCACGACCTGCGCCTTTTGCGTCGCTTTCGCCTACATTTTCGTGCCCGAAACAAAAGGGCTCACATTGGAGCAAGTCGATCAGCTCATGGAAGATGTACCCGCGTACCACAGTCGGCAATGGAAAGCTCCAAATACATTTGATGAGAATTATGGGTTTGCGACGGCGAAGAGTCCGAGTGGAGGGAGGCCGAGTACGTCGGATTGCGGGAAAGGTGCGGCGGTCGTGAGGAGTTTTATTGACTTGGATGGTTGATGACGATGGAAGATACCCCTGGGGAAAATGCTAATGCTGGAATGGAAGGAGGTGCACAAGCGATGAGCTCCACGAATAATGATACAATGCACAACGGTCGACAGCAGGTCATGAGATACCCTCTTCTTTCTTTTCCGTCATTCACTACAGAATGTCTCAGACGGTGTGTGCTGTGGAGAATCGACCGGGTCCGGAAACCATTATTGGCACGAGCACCGATGTAACCCTACCTGACCGGGCAGCGCAAGGATGCGACTGGGGAGGGAGTGGACAAGTGGATAATAACGCGATGTCACGATGCTACGAGGTACTGAGAGACATCAGACCGACCGATTGTTGATTATTGACAAGCTGTCTCTGACGAGATCGCAGCAGGCCAACAAAATTCTGAATGCTCGTACCCTGGACAACTCTCTCTGCATCTTCGAAAACCCACGGATACCTCAGAATGCCTGCCAAATTCATCCCTTGTCATCGACCAGAGGCCTCATGGCTAGCCTCACTTCTTCACCGCCCGATTGGGACCTAACGTGCGTGCGTGCGCTCCGTCCAGCATAACACCAAGCCTTCCCACCCTCCCTCCACCCTCGACCGTCTTAATCCATCGTCAAAACAGCCCTAAACCTCGCCTTCCCACTCAACATGTGCTCCATCGCCTCGTTCGCCTTCTCCAACGGAAACTTCTCCACCAGACACTTCACGCCATGGATCTTCGCAAACGCAATCGCTTCCTCCGAGTCCAGCGCATGTCCGCTCGGCCAGCCGTGCACGCTCAACGCATTCAGCACCATGGCCACCGTATCGACCGGCACAGGTCCTGCAAAGAAAAGAGTATAAGGTCAGCGGATGTCGTAGACAAGTTGGAAATGACGAAGGCCCGGCGTCCGGGACAGTCTCGAAACTATGGAGGCCTTCTGCACTGAGCCTTCTTACCTATAGCTGTGTGCAACAACAGCTTGCCGCCAGGCTGAAGACCGCCGATGAGCGGGCTGATGACCTCTGGGTTGGGAGCCGTGACTACAATGAGAGCCGCGCCGCCGAGAGCTTGTAGCGCTTCGGCGACGTTTTGCGAGGAGGTGTCGATGTAGTCCGTTGCGCCGAGTCGCATGGCGAAATCTTTCTTGTCCGTTCCGCGGGACAAGGCGACGGTGCGGAACCCCATTTTGCGGGCGTATTGAATGGCGAGGTGACCTAGAAAAATCACAATCAGTCAGCTATGCTGCTTCAGACATTTGGCAGCCTTCCTGAACTCACCCAATCCACCCAACCCCTGAATAGCAACCGTCTCCCCTCCAATAATCCCCATCTTCCGGATTCCGTTGAACACCGTCACGCCCGCACACAACAACGGCGCCGTCTCCGCCGGATCCATCTCCTTCGGGATCCTGACCGCGCTCTCCGTTCGCAGCGTGGCGTACTCGCCATACCCGCCATTGCGGAAGACACCGTTGACGGTCTTGTTATCGCACATTTGGAATTGACCCCGGGAGCAAGAGCGGCAGGTGCCATCGTGGCCGCCGTGCCAGGGTCCACCGACGCGGTCGCCGACCACCCACTTCTTTTCGGTGGAAGGGACGGCTACAACGGTGCCGATGAATTCGTGGCCGAGAATCGAGATTGCTGGAGGGCCGAAGTCGCCGGCTGCGACATCTGGTGGGGATGTCAGCATACGTCCTTCGGCATTCAGTATGCCTGCTTGGCGAAAGTCTTGCTTACTAGAGTCGCTATGGCAGACACCACAGGCGTGGACTTTGATGAGGATCTCGCCGGGTCCCATATCGGGAAGAGGAATATCTTGGATCTCCAATGGCTTGCCGACGCCGGTCAGCACGGCGGCCTTCATCGTCTTGGGGAGTTCGGAGGCCATGGTCGTTGTGTCTGGAGTGCTGTACGTGATTCCTCTGCTATATGAATTCGAAAAGTGAAGAGACTAGGTAAAGTCGAAGAAGTCTGACGAGGTGAGGTTAGAAGAAGTAGGAAACCAAGCCGTACCTCCCTCCTTCTTATAGACAAACGGAACGACCGCATCACACTTGCCTCTACCTCTCAATCGACACCATTCTTCACGCCGTCTCCGATCTTACCGCGCCATTGCTGCAGATCAACACCGTTCGTTACCATACAGCAAAGCTTCACCCCGCACCGGTCCTTCAGCACAACACGTTAAGTCCGGCGCCATTGCAACAGCGATCTCTTCTCCAGCTCTGCAGGTCGAAGGCTCGGCGTGCATTTGGTATTCGGAATGGCCGTGCTGACGAGACATCGTGAAGAGAGCCACTTATATCGATTCGAAGGCACGGTCCGCTTCAATCTTTCTGATGCACCTTCAGACCTACCTTCTAGCAAAGCATGCCATCCAGAAGCAAACGCTGAATCAGGTCGTGCATTCTGCATGCAGTCCGTCAGCACGTAGTCAGCGAGTGCTTACATGATGCTGGTGAAAGGCCAAGCAGCGTGCAGGATGGAGTAGAAGAAATGGAGAGCGAGATACGGCCCGAAGTCGGCAAGCGGAGATAGAGATGTTCACAAGCCATCGGACTGTATTGCATGTCTTGAGCACGAGGGAAAGCGTAACACAGGAAAGAGGGAAGTTGGTAAAGAGGAAGATTTACAGAAGAGGCGCAAAGACAAGGTGAAGTCGTAAAGAAATGCCCGCATGAGGTAGGAGTAGGAGCTCAAGTTCAACACCTTGATGGAGCATTCATCAAACTACACTCAAAACCTCATTCACCAAAACGCCATCCACAATACATGGGACCATATCCTCTCCACGCATTCGCAACTTCATAGAACAATGCCATTATCGATGTCTATCGCTCCACATCCATCCCTATCCTATAGCCCCTCACCAGTCCCAGTCCCCAATTCCTGTCGCATATCGGTTCACTGTACAGTAGTCGCGCTCGCTCCCTCACTCTGGCTCCGGCTCCAAGAATTTCGCCAGATTCATCATAACTCCAACGCAATGCCAACGCGTGAAGAATCACGTCTTCGTTCGCTCGCTCGACTTCTCCCATCTCCTGACCAGTAATCACACCCTCGATCTTCGTAGCGGCATTCCCTTCATCCCTCCATCATCATCATCAACTCCCTGGCCCCTCCGGCGTAATATACCCACCCGCAACCTCCACCCACTCAGGGATACAGCTGCCCTCCTTGTTCTCCACCTCCTCAATATCCGTGTCACAGCGACATCTGCAACCGACACCGTTCTCCTTCGGCGTATCCCATTTCGCCCAATACTCGTCCTCTTCCCTCCTCGCCTTCTCGTCCTTGGTCGTGAGTTCGAGATACGGTTCTCGCGCCATCTGTCGCGCCGGAGCGTTGGCGGGACAGTGCTGGATCGTCGTATGGCGATAGCCGATGTCGCGGAAGTAGTGCACTTCGTTAATGGAGAGGAGAGCGCCGGCTGCGAGGGAGTGGATTGGTGCGTCACCCCACTGGAATGGATGTTAGTATGCTGATATCATTGTTGAGAGATGGGGCTGTCTTACTCGCTCCATCCAAAACCCTCCTGACCTGTCCATCATGTTGAAAAAGTCTTCGTACTCTTTACTCCGGAACCAGTCCAGTCGGGCGATTTCAAAATTGGACCAGAAATGGCACATGTTGTAATTCTCGCCTTCCATCTCCTCGGGATCGATATCAGGAAGAGCGCCTGATTCTGCCAGTCGAATCTCTTCCAGCCTCTTCTTCTCTTCCTTGGGAATGGCGCCTGGCTTGAGCGTGCCGTCCTGGTTGTAACCCTCTTGCGGCTCGACGAACATTTCCCACAGACCTTGTGAGGTCAGATTATTCGTCCGCTTATACGCCGACGCATAGCGGAAAATATTCGGCACCGTCTCTCGCAACTCCTTGACGGCAATTGTGAACCCGTACGTCTTGTTGTTGCGCTGCATGTGGATGAACGGATCGTAGGTGATGTCGCAAAAGTACTTGATCTCGGGTTCCACGCGCCAGTACCAGTCGTACTTCTGCAGCAGCTCGTGCTTGTAGAAGAATCCCGAGTAGAATCTGCACATGTGGTGGTAGGATTCCATGCCTCCGTACATGATGGCTGCATCTCCTTGTTTGCGGATGCCCTCTTTCGCGACGTTCGCGTCTGTCCAGTCGGGATATCCCCAGTGCTTCGAATCAATTTGCCCAAACTCGACGGGCGAGCTGGTGTGGTTCAGCACCGTCTCCTTGAAAGTGCTGTTGAACTCTCCATCGTTCAGGAAGACGTATGGATAATTGAACCAGCGGTTGAAATGTCGTTCCATGCTCTTGATGCTCTCAATGACTCCATCCAGCTCTTTATTACGTGCCAGCACGACGAAGGCTGCGTTCGCGCGTGGGTTCTCTTTTGCGGTAATCTTCGGATCCAAGCATCCGTTCACAAACACCTTGTCATGCTTCTCGCTGATTTTTCGAATGCTGGGCGGCGCGCCAGAGGGTATTAATCGGCCACCTGGCGAGTCGGGATGCCGTACGAAGAGGACCAGTATCACAATCACGACTATGCATGGGAAGAGCAGGACCAGGTACAGCGGCACGCTGATTTTGCTGTTGCCGCGGAGTCGTAGTCGCTTTTTGAAGAAGGATAGACGAGGCGTCACCTTTTCGGAGGCTTCTTTGAAGGATGTGTTTCGGATGGATTTGAGGGACGGCAGATTTTCCGATGAAGGTAACCGCTTCTGAATGCCCTTGATGACTTCCATGATGGCCGTGAAGCCCTCAATGGGCAGATGCGCGTCGTGAGATCAGTCGTGCGTGTCGGTCTGCGGTGTATAGGAGTTTGCGGTGGCTGTTCTGCAGAAGATGGGACGTTGAGTCGTGGATGCGCCTGGCGGGTGGGTACAAGGTAGCGACTGAAGGGGATCGCGCAAGCAACACGAATCGCAAACTCTAATGTCGCCGCATGTATTGATCCCAGTCGGTGTTCTGGTTCGGTGATGGTAGCTGTCGTTGGTTCGAGGGAGGTATTGGAGGTGCAATCGGGGGTGGGAAAGGGAAGTCGGATGAGATGGCAGAAGTCTGCAATTCGGCTGGCCCTCCCTCATCAACTCTCGTCAAGTCCCGGCGATCCAGCCCCCTGCGGCCTGCGATATTCTTCTTTGACTTCTGGCCACGAACCCTTGGTCAGAGCGACATATATAAAACAAATACACGTACAAGGCATTGGAGTCAAACAAGCGTGAATTCCCTACCAGGTCTATTTGATATCCCTTCAAGGTCAAGGATCGATTGACGTCGCCCTGACAGAGACAGATCTCTTAGGTTTGCTAGGTGGCTTTTTGGCTGATCGGCGCAACTTGACTCCACGTGCCAGTAGTGAGCATGCACAAGCGCAACAGCCCCAAGATACCACTTCGCACAGAACACCGCGAACCAAACGACAACAACCCTCCCACCACACAAAATGGTACCTATCCCTCCCTCCTCTCCTCTCCTCCATACCCCAAACTAACCTCCATCAACAGTCCCGCGACTCAACCCACACCTACATCCACCACCACGCCTCCCACCACGCCGACTTACTCGAAGACTACACCCGTCACAAACTGCCTCTCGAAGAAATCTACGTCCCTCCCCGTCACCAACCGCTCAATCCCGAAGATGAAGACGACGTGGTTCCCGATCAGCATGCCGCGTTTGGCATTCAGCGCGCGCAGCAGAAGGGACGGGAGCCGGCTTGGAAGGATTTGGGGTTGGGTGGGTTGTTGAGTGGGGGAGGAGCGCAGGGAGGGAAGAAGGGTGGAGGAGGGACGACGGGTGGGAGTAGGGTCGTGAGATGAGGAGGAGTGGGTTGGAGAGGATGAATTGATGCGGCATGAAGGAGCGATGGTTGATGGGTCTTTTGGTCCGCTGCTGTTTGGAGTTCTGGTGTTGGATTATACCCTTGCTTGGAGATTTGGTTGTTCTTGGGTATCGGCCTATGCTGATGGAAAGAGCATGACGTTTACGGCAACTTTTCTGGAAGATGACGAGAAATTGAAAAAGCAATGCTCATTAATGTCCTAGAGTGCGAATGGACATTTGGCCGAGAACGATCACCTGTAGTGACACATCGAACGATACTTCAGTGAACACGGAGAATGGTATCTTTTGAATTTCCGCAAAAATCGCAATCATCAAGAGCATATGCCTTTCCGATCGCAAATGAGTCTGAACTTTTTTCTATTCGTGCAAACGTGCCGTCATCATTCTCATCATCTGTCTATGCATAGACGACGAGCGTGCCGAACCCGTCTGCTCGACGACAACCCATCTCCAAGTGATGCTGTACATCTACTTGAAGACCTTGCCGTCAGCCCACTCGTAAGACTTGCCGCTGACATCAATCGGCTTGTCCCACGCCCACATGTCGTCGACGAACTCGCGGTCCTCCTTCTTGGTGGGGTCGAGCTTGGTGAACTCGTAGCTCTCGACATCAGGGGCGACATCGAACGCTGGGAGAGCCTCCTGGCCGCGGACGACGAAAGCGCCACGAACAACGCTGTCGTTGGTCACGCCGTAGACGGAGGCGGCACCGAAGAGGTACTTGCGGCTGGCCTCGAGACGGGTGAAGAATCCACCGATCAAGTTGGAGGTCATGAAGGTCATGGTGAGCTCGTCGTTGTACTTGTAGTCGACGCGGTAGATGCTGTACTCGTCGAATTTGCAGTTCTCCCAGAACCATGGGAGAGCGACCTCGCGGGTCTCCTCGTTGGAGTATTTGCGCTTCCTGAAGGATATTGTCAGTGTCCAATTGTGTATGTCCCTATTATACCGTGACTCACCAGTCGTCAAGCACAAAGGTAGCCTTTGGCAGAGCCTCGAGAGGGTGCTTGGCCTTTGGCTGAGCTGGAACGTCATCCTCCTCCTCATCGTTGCCGGCGGCGACAGCCTTGGGCTTAGGTGCGGCCTGCTTCTTTGCCTCCTTTGGCTTCTCCTCCTTCTTTGGGGGTGTGTTGGGGATGGCCTTGTCGATATAGGCGACCTTGCCGGCGACAGCGGTCCAGATGTCCTGGTTGGCGATGGTGTCGTACCACCGAGCGGTGGCAGGGTGTGTGTTGCGCCACTCCTTGTCGAAGACATACTGGAAGCCGCGGGCAGCGATGCCAGCGACGTAAAGGTCGGCCAAGGTGAGGCGCTCGGCGACGAGGTAGGTGTTGGCGGTCAGGTGCTTCTCGAGGAGGTCGACGTTCTTGTTGGTCTTCGCGATAGCATCGTCAATGTTCTTCTTGTTGTATGGGTCGCGGCCGATCAATGGGCGGAACCAGGCACCAAGACCTGGGAGGAACTGGCTGGTGCCAAAGGACATCCACTTGAGGATAGAGGCGTAGTCCTGCTTGGTCTTGCCGAGGAGAGTGGTCTTCTCGTTCTGGGAGGTGACTAGGATGAGTCAGTGAGGAATTCGCTCAAGGGACACATCTTTGGGAGCGGAAAGGCGATAGGCGCGCGGATCAGAGTGTGAATACATTCTCAACAGTAGTCTTCAGACAGGGATAACTGTATATTGGTGTTTCATCATTGCAAAGGGGTGTTGTGTGATGTTCGACTTACGGTAGATGGCAATGGCCACGGACTCAGTCAGAATGTATCCATCCGGGCCCTCGAAGGTGGGGATCTGGGCGAGTGGGTTGATCTTGAGGTAGTCGGCACTGAGACCGTCGGCGGGGTTCTCGTTCACGAGCTCAATGTCGAGGCCATTGGCCTTGGCGACGGCGAGGATGGCGGTGGTGCGCGGGTTGCCCTGATAGCAGACTCTTGTCAGTGGGCTGTTTCTTGGGACGCTTGGGTGGAGGTGGTGGTGAAGTGCGCGGACATACCTCGTAGGAGTAGATCTTGCCGAAACCCATGATTGTGGTCTGTATTGTGTGTAGTGGGAGTAAGGTGCCTTCGTTGGCTGTGTGTAGAAGGTTGTATGAAGTGGTGGTGGTGGTGTTTGTGAGTGGGAGTTGGTGGGATGGCAGCTCAAAGATTTGGAGTCGAACGAATTTCTTCGCGGCGGCGGGTGGTCCGTGCTACCAAAGAAGCCAGAGCCCAAAGCAACCTCCGCTGCGGCCAGCACCTCTATGCCACTCTGCTCTTCTACATCTACTCCATCTCCCTCGCGATGATCGAAGCGACTTTCGCACGCACCGGTCTGCGGCGTGCCATTGTCTCGTCTCAAAATACAACGAAGAGACGAGCTTTCCATCAATGCAAAGCGCTACTGGCCACACCTACCGAGTCGCAACCAGGCATTCGCGCTGCACCCGCCATTCGCTTCACATCTAACAACAATCAATTCGGCCGCAATCAATCACAGGCGCAGGTGGTTCAACGGCGGGATGGGCCATCAAGAGGTAGAGATATGCGACGTGGTGGAGCAGGAGCAGGATCTGGGGAAAGAGACAACGAGCAACAGGAGCTGTTGAACAGAGTCCGCATTGTGCCTGCATCACCTTCTTACTTCACCGCTACGCCAAAGTACACCGACGATCTTCTACATCTATCCTCCTTGTTACGGAAGCACTTGGCGCTGCCAGTACTCCCTCCCGGCGAGGCACCCCGAGTGGCATGGAAAACCATCAGCCAGTACAAAGTGGAGGTCGGAGAGCCAGTACGATCCAAGGGCTACAACATGCTGCTTGCAGTGTTGAAGAGGTTGAATTACATCCATCCATCACTCATTCCTGATGAAGTCACACAAGCTCTGGAGAAGTTCAAGAGGCTAGTACAGCCATATCTCAACCGACCGAAGCCGATCATCGTGGACCAGAGTGGACGAGCAAGAGCTGTGGGTCGAAGAAAGGCGAGCCATGCGGCAGTATTTGTGGTCGAAGGCGAGGGAGAATGCTTGATCAATGGTCGATCACTTACAGAGTACTTCGGTCGGCTACATGATCGTGAGTCTGCCGTGTGGGCGCTGAAGGCTACACAAAGACTGGACAAGTACAACGTCTGGGCATTGGTGAAGGGAGGTGGAACAACGGGACAGGCAGAGGCCATCACACTTGGTGTGGCCAAGGCTCTTATGGCTCATGAGCCGGACTTGAGGCCCGCACTACGGAGAGGTGAGAAAGAGTATTCTCTGAACGATGAGCTTTCACGCTAACGTATTTACAGCTGGATGTATCACACGCGATCCTCGTCGTGTGGAGAGGAAGAAGCCCGGAAAGCTCAAGGCACGCAAGATGCCAGCGTGGGTCAAGCGCTAGTCATGTGGTGTACATTTACTGCATCAAAGGAGCGTTGGGCAGCCAGCATATCATCAGCACAATACCAGCACTCCCCAACAGCTACTTGTCCTCGATCTTCATTTTGCAGGTCCTGCTCGCAGACGTGGCCTTCCGCCCAGCCATCGATGCCGAACATACCCCCGTTCATTGCGAGACCAGACGACGGCTTTTCCAGCACAATACCAGTGTGTGACGCTCAGTTGAGCTGATGGAAGTAACCGCGTGATTCTGCTCGGATTGCACCGCACGAGTTGCGCCTCAGTGGCCCGGACGGTGTACTTTGAGCAGGAACGCGTAAGTATCCCATCCGTATCAGCGCCGGCCTAAGGACCTCTGCATTCCGCGTTCCAGCATTTTCTCTCCTCGCTCGCCTCATGAAATAGGTTCTTGCGATCAGAGCTCGCCCAGGGGCTGCCATTGTCAGAGTGGCATGTCGAGCGCGGCTAGGGAGCTATATCAATATTTCAGCAGCATCTCATCCAACCAACTGGAATGGTGGGTGAGTACAGTACACAGCCTCGTCTTTGACTGAGAAGTTTATGAGGATCGATTTGTGTCGTCCAGCATCCGTTGAGAACTTGGCACTCGAGGGTGTCGTAATCATAACGGCGAGGCGGACGATGACTACGACATTCAAATTACCTTAAGCAGGTTGATCCATTGCATGTCTTCGTTCGCTCTTGCTTGCGTCCATTATTCTCGCATCAACAATCTCAAGCACGGTCCGAGACCAATCCTACGACATCAACGACAGAGCCACGCTCTCTTTCTTCGACGTCAACCAACAAGCGACAATGCTCGTCCCCGACGAGACCACTCATGAAGGTCGTCCGTGTCATACATACCGTCCTTCTTGCAGCTGCCTAAGGTGTGCACTCCCGGCACCGTGGGAGAATGAAACCCCAAAAGGCACACGGCAGTACTGTCCCAATCTACCAGACACTGTTTAGACATCCAGACAAGATAGTCACGGATTATTGCAGATCCAAAATTATCGAGATCGTATGGAGCTCCAACACATGCATCATTCATGTGAAGACTATGATGGGATCAATGGGAGAACATGACTGGTTTCTGCCTCGTTTTGGGTGGGAAAAGATATAAAGGTGGTGATTGCTAGAGAGTGGTAATAATGACAGCCATTGATGCCAACCTGTTTCCAGCCCGAAGCTTCCATTTGCGGCCAGCCATGGTGGGCATGTCACCATGGATCGAGAGACAGTGCTTGACTTGAAGCTGTGTATACGACAGACAGACACTGTACAATTTCCCTCGCAGCATTTCCTGCCTCTCATTTCCTCCTTCCCATAGCAGAATGCGAATGTTGGGCACAGCTTTTTCTGCCTCCTCGTGAGGCACTTCGTAAGCAAAGATTTCATAGGGCTGCGGATCAAGCTGCATGGACCGTGGGACGACCTACCGGAGCGCATGCAGCAAACTTCGACCAACCGAACTCTGCCCTCTTTGCGGAGCATCATGGCGCCTTGGCAAGGCCGAGTCCTCGTGCGCCTCGACCAGTCTCTGGAGATCTTGGTTCGCCCGCTCTTCTCCTCGTCGCGTGCTGCGACCTCGACTGTTCCCCGGAACACTTATAGTCAGGTACCGGACCCTCTTGTTCTTGCTGCCGAAACAGCAAAACCTCTTCCCTCCCGGTGACGTCGGCTGATCGTTGTCTTCGACTCGAGCTTGGGACTCTTGCGACAACTCAGTGCTGGTCAGACGATCCACGGTCTAGAGCGAGTACGGACCGAGCGACGAAGGATTTCAGGCCGACGGTGGTGCAAGAGACGGCCGAGTCCGTTGGGCACGAGCACTGCGTCCCTCTCACTCAGCCTTGTGCTACGACCACGGAAGCCTGCAGGACAATCATCCAACCACGCACGTGGCCGGCCGTCGAGGACGCAAGCACATCTTCGGGACACATTATAGTCCTACACCGCCCTCAGAAGCACGAAAGGGACACCAAGGTCCTACACTCCTTCATACTTGAGCTTTCTGCACGACAGAGGACTTCGACACAGCGAGAAGGTCCAACGTACGACACCTGTGGTCCAGGGCGGCTGAGACAAGAGACGGCACGAGACGGCTACATGCGCATCGATGAAAGACTCGGGAGATGAGGACACGAGCTCGAACATAGGGTTGCACGGGCAGCCCGCTGCTTTACAAGTAATATGTCTCGGCTCTGGAGGTGGTCCGAGTGAGGACAATGTGACTGGTTTTCTCGTGCGCTCTGTGGGCAGCAATTGGGCTAAAGGCTCGATGCTTGCGGTTGATGCTGGCTCGCATCTGGCTCCAATAACGCGCATGCTGGAGAGACACTTTCCTGCTGTTAGTCGAGAACGGAGCAGGACCGATTCGGAGGACAGCCGCACGTCCAATGGCGCTGGCAGCAAGGATTCGGACAGAAGGCCTTTGTCGCCGTCGACGGACCAAGACAGCCCTCCGAAACCAAGATCAACGATCCTCGGTTCCGGTCCGTTTGCTGGTCTCAAATTCCCAAACGAGTCCGCGCGAGCAAATGCACTCCACGTGCTTCGAACGTACATCTCGACATATCTCATCACTCATCCACATCTTGATCACCTTTCGGGCTTCGCCATAAACACGGCAGCGTTCCATGCGACGTCGAGACCAAAGACTCTCGCCGCGCTGCCCAGCACAGTCGATGCGATCAAGACCCACATCTTCAACGATGTCATCTGGCCGAATCTCACGGACGAAGATGGTGGAGTCGGCTTTGTGACATTTCAAAGACTGAAAGAGGGCGGAGACGTCATGGTCGGCGAGGGAGAAGGTAGGGGCTATATTGAAGTCTGCGACGGTCTCGCTGTGCGCGCTTTCAAGGTGTCGCATGGGTGTTGCACCAAGAGTCCACCAAGTCATCAGCATCGCGGCAGCATGACGACTTTTGCAGACTCGCAGCCTTCGTACAACGGATCGGTACAGGCGTCTCACGACCTCGCCTCGAGTATGGTGCGAACCTCGTCAATGTCACATATGCTTTCAGCCCCTGGAACACCAGGTCATGGGCAACGGCAGAGCTCGCACGCTGTACAACCTAGCCCGCCGGAAGGCGTATGCGTGGTTGACAGTACTGCCTACTTCCTCCGTGATGAGGACACACAGCGAGAAGTCTTGATCTTCGGAGACGTGGAACCGGACTCCCTCTCGCTGAGTCCTCGAACATACCTCGTATGGCAAGAAGCCGCACGAAAGGTCGCACATGACATTCTTGGTGCCATTTTCATAGAGTGCAGCTACGACGACAGTCAAGCTGATGCAATACTCTTCGGCCACTTGAACCCAAGGCATCTGATCGCGGAACTACAAAACCTCGCTACCATGGTGATTGAAGCACGCAACGCACGCCAAGCCGAGCACAATGCGAAGAAACGCAAACGATCAGGACAGAATAGTCTCGACGACTTTGTCCGCAACAGCAACACTTCATCAGGTACTGCTCGGAAGCGTAGCAGGAGTTCGGCGTCGCAGGCTGTCATCTACGGCGATCGACGTCGCAGCAGTGCGCCGAACCCAAATCCTAGCATTGCAGTCAACACGCCGTCTCCTACCTCGCCTCATTCTTCCAGAGATCATTACGAACACCACTCTGGCGGCGGCGCCAGCCATTCTTCCGACGTGCTGTCACCGCGTTCAAGTATGCACAACCCACCAAGTAACAGCCATGGCAGCACCTCCGCTCCATCTCTCCAACACGAACAAAGCGTCTGCAGCGTCTCCAGCACAACAGTGCCACTGAACGACGATGTTGCCAACACCGTGCCACCTCTCAACGGTATCAAGATCTTCATCATCCACATCAAAGACACGCTCAAAGATGGGCCGCATGTGAGTGAGCGGATTCTCGCGGAGTTACAGGAGCACGAGGCCAGACTGCAGGAAATGGGACAGGGGTTGGGGTGTGAATTTGTGATTCCGCAGAGTGGTGAGAGTTATTGGTTTTGATGGAACGACTGCGAAGGGACTGGCGCTGGCGTCGGTGAGTGTACGGTCTTGAAAATTGATTTTATTGTATGGCGTTGGGGTTCCATGAGCAAGGCGTTTCGGCATTTTGGCGCCGCGAAATTGGACGACATTATATCGAATGGAGTCGTAGGCGTGGGTGATATTGACGAAAATTGTATGTAGTTTACATCGTGTTGGCGTGGGAATGAGGAGGGAGGAAGATGTCATTTACGAAATCGGAGAGAACAGGAGTGAACCCGGAATGGTCGAGAGGATTTCATGATGATTTTCCATGAACTGACATATCAACGGACTCACTGGCGTACGTTCACGGACTAGCTGGGTATCGTGCCGAGCCTGTAGCCACAGCCTCGTGGGCCAGGCGGCACGAAAGTCCACGCCAATCCAGCCCGGTTCGTGGTTCGTGATCTTTCGAGTCCATAGATGCGCCAACTTTGGGGTAAGGTAGTCTTTCCGCTGGCATTATGTCTTGTCCGGAATGGAAGATGGAATCGCTTCCCATGGAACCACTTGTCATTCGCTGATCTCCTTGAGGACTCGCGACTTTGTTCGTCTGTCCATTGTTGCGGCTCCATGGTGAGAGAGCATTTCCTCGTGTTCCTCGACTTCGCTTGAGCGTACTGCGACTGTCGCAGGCCTTTCCAGATCTTGATACCGTATCTCAGCCGATAGAGCGTCCAGGGACTGGGAGTTCGCAATGGCCAGAAGCTATCTCCCTCGCTTGAGCATTGGCTCGATGGAGCGCAATATGGCCGGAAAGTTCTCAGCTGCACAAAACGTGTGACCGTAGTGGGTCCATTTTGCCTCACAAAACCTCCAAAACCAGCCCGAGAACCTCTTCAAACTGAGCCCTCCCCGTCAAAGTCTCGGCAGCATTCACCCATCCCGCGCCGATCACAAGCAGACGCTCCTCCTGAGGCCTCTTCACCAAAAGCGCACTAGCAATCGTAGTAGCCAGAGTCTGACCAATGATCTCGTCGTCCCGTCTGGTCCCGCCTAGAACAGTGGTCGCTGTCAGATGGCTCATTGGCAGCAACTCGTTCTCGGAAGACGAGTTCGCGATGGGTCCGGAAAGCGGATCGGCGGTCGCTGTCGCGAGTGGCACGTGGACCCAGTGTGCGAGTTTGCCGGCTTGAGAAATTGTGATGAGGATTTTGTCGGAGAAGACCATGGAGGAGACTTCGGTGAGGACTCCGTTGATGTGACCGCTGGTTGATTTGGAGGGTACTGGGAATGGAGAGGGGAATGCGGCTGGGGCTGGTAAAGTCGAGGTGGCCATGATGTTGGTTGTGGTTCTTGACAAACGAGTGGGTCGATGTCGATGTAAGATATGGCGGGATTTTCAGTATATGCTGAGCAAATCTTCTGAAGCTTCTGTAGAATTGCAGCAGGCGGACTCCGGATCGTTTCGATCGATGTTGATTTCTGTTGTTCTTGATAAATCTAAGGAATCTAAGAATGAGATTGATCGAAACCGAAGAGTGATGTCGGGTCTAGTAGCTCTGCTAGCGTCTCCGTGGTGACTTGGATGACCTCAAAAGGCGGGGCGTTTTTGGTGGGACAAATTCAAGGGACCTCTCAAAAAACAGGACAGGGCATCATTGAAGCTCCATTCTCCCTCTCTTCTACGACACAATCAAAATCTTCCCACTCTCAGCACAATCACCACATCACGAACATGTCTGCCAACGATAGCTACGAGCTTCTCTGCTTGGAGAACCCTCTTCTCGACATCCAGGGCGAGGGGTAAGTGCAGTTCCCACTCCCAATGGCAAGCCAGGACAAGCCTGCCATTGCCATACACGAACATTGCTGACCGGAGCATTGTATGCACATAGAGATGAGGCTCTCCTTAAGGAGTACGGCCTCAAAGCCAACGATGCCATTCTCGCCGAGAAGCAGCACATGACCCTCTACGAGGAGCTCATCAAGAACCGCAATGCGAAGTTGATCGCGGGTGGTGCTGCTCAGAACACAGCAAGAGGCGCTCAGGTATGCTCTGCAATGGAAAGAGATGGGACATACAGTTTTGAGGAATTTGTCATTGCAGCCGCGAAGCGTACGATGGCGGTATCTGGCAGACCATGGCTGACGGATGTCGCTCTCAATAGTACCTCCTCCCAGCCGACTCCGTGGTGTTCTTCGGCTGTGTCGGAAAGGACAAGTACGCCGAGACACTTCTCGAGGCCAACAAGGCTGCTGGTCTCGCCGTTCGATACCTCTATGATACGGAGCAGCCCACTGGACGCTGTGGTGTCATCATCACTGGACACGACCGCAGCATGTGCACAGATCTCGCAGCAGCGAACTGCTACAAGATCGAGCACTTGAAGGAGAACTGGAGCGTAGTTGAGAAGGCCAAGGCATACTACGTCGGTGGGTACCACTTGACGGTGTGCGTGCCGGCCGCTCTTGCCCTTGGCAAGGAAGCCGCCGAGAAGAACAAGGTAAGTTAATGGTCCCTAGCGGTGTGCAGAGATCATGGACAACCACTGACCAATTCTGATCCAGCCATACATCTTCTCCCTCTCGGCGCCTTTCATTCCTCAATTCTTCAAGGATCAGCTCGATCAGGTTGCTCCATACTGGGATTACGTCGTCGGAAACGAGACCGAGGCCGCCGCGTACGCTGACTCTCACGACCTGAACACCCACGACATCCCAACCATCGCCAAAGCGCTCGCCAACTTGCCAAAGGAGAACAAGCAGCGAAAGCGTATTGCGATCATCACTCAGGGAACCGACCCAACCATCATTGCCGTGCAGGGCGAGGACGAGGTCAAGACGTTCCCTGTGCACCAGATCCCGAAGAGCGAGATCAACGACACCAACGGTGCTGGTGACATGTTCGCGGGAGGCTTCGTTGCTGGTATCGTGAAGAACGCCAGCCTCGAGACTTGTGTCGACATGGGACAGTGGCTCGCGGCGCTGAGCCTGCGCGAGTTGGGACCATCGTGAGTAGTCTGAGAGTTGGCGGCCAGGTTTCTTTGTACTGACCTCCTGCACAGCGTCCCATACCCGAAGAAGACCTATTCCAAGGCGTAAATGGAGAGGATTAGCAGCATGTCGAGGCTTCTGATTTGATTTGACATGATCGGACGGACGCCCGACGTTTCAACAACTTTCAACACTTTGATTGTACGGCGTGGGCATGGAAATGACATGAGATACCCAAAATTCGCATCCTCCACGATGTGAAATGCATTGACGTATGGAAAATAAATAGAAGACGTATACTTGACGATCCGGAAAAAGAACGAGTACTATGATGGCGTTTCCGCGGCACTGCATGGCTTACTGAAATTCCATTCCATGACGACTGTCGAAGAATAGAACAGGCGGTGTCCTCGAGCACCAAATTGGTATATCAGAGGAAGAAGGCCCGACCTTAATCGAGATGACCATGTGGTCTCGCCATCAGTGTCAGCAAGGAAGCTCCTTGTACGTACTTCCACCTATATACCACACCGACATTGCCTGTTTTGAAGGACGAACATGTTGGTGCGGTGTGTCGGTGTGTCTCAAGTCGCACCGGCTTCGGCAGTGATGAGGTCGGGTTCTTGTGTGGATGGAAGCGGCGGGGATTACGTCTCTCGATGTGATGAGATCCCGGTGATAATGGTATAAGGCTGATGTGATATAGGGCTCGATCGGACAAATCCGAAGGTCCGCAGGTCGACTCGCTTGTTTCAGAGTGAAACGCTATCTTTCAAGTTTTGGAGTTCTTGATGTGATACCTTACCGTCGACTTTGCGGTGTATGAAATGCGATGTATCAAGGCAGCGTTCTTGGGCATTGAGCAGGATGCATGCAATGCCCTTTCTGAGGCACATGGAACGTCGGCAGAGGTTCTGCAATATTGCACCATCTGCATGCCTGTAGTCTAGACTTGGAATACAGTTCGGCTGTCGCAATTTATCTCGCTTATGTTTCATGTTTCGCAGCCATTCTCCGATGTACCCCATAGCGGGAGCGATGCTGTCGTATAACCGAGCTGCAAGTACCACTTTGGGCGAGGGGAACAGCGATCGGTTGGGCGAGATACCGCTAAGCTGGGGTGTCTTCGAATTCCTGGGGTGTATTCGAATACTACGTTTCTGGATACGACATACGCGTTTGGACCTTCCCTGAATCTGATTGCATTGCGCTCTTTCCACGAAGGTTGCATGTCGGCAGATGTTTTCGATGCATGTTTGAGGTTGAGGGAGAGCACAAGGTTCATTAGCGTGGGAGTCCGGGAATACCTTATTCGGCACCGCACAAGGTTCGTGCTAAGTTATTCATTCGACCTGTCTGCACCGGCGGATGATACAACCTAGCGGCTAATGGTGCGGGAATCGTATTCATGCAAGGGCGAGAGGACTCGGAGGAGGCACCGGAACCTCGCGCTCCAAGTCTCGTCGGGCTGCGCCCTGGAGCGGCACCGCATTGCACATATCCGGACCACCGCGCGTGAGCCCGACCCAGCTTCCAGGATCACGAAAAAAGCAAGCTGCCCGACGGAATGTGATGACGGACGGCATGCTGGTATCTGCATGGGTAGCATCCAACTGATCCTCCGCCAAAGCCGACGCTGCGATCGATGGCGTCGTTGTGTGACCAGTCGGATGGTTCGCAACCAGGATCATGGCTCAAGACACACGCAGCGCTCATGCAGGTCCGGGGCATGACATGCAGCGTCGAACCTTCTACGGCGGGAGATCTCTCTTCGTTCAGTCATGCAGCATGTTCGTGGGGCGTGTTAGAGGAATGTCATGCGCCGCCGGCAGCTTTTGAAGACGGACTCTAGCTGGGAGCCTTGTCGTGTGAGGATCCAGCAGCCTCATCGTTGCTACCGGTGTGAACGCCTCGGCTCGACCGGGGAGATGGAAATTGAGGCGACTGATCACTGGGCTGCTCTCATGCCCAAGTCGAACAGTGGATCAACGGTCAGGTACATTTTTAGCAGGGAGGGAAGAAAGGTACGTCAAGTTCCAGCTCGGACAATGACCAAACAACGATCCTGGCTCTTGACATGCGGTCAGTATCATCCAGCGCACCCGTCGACCGCTCGAACACTAGATCTGACCAATTACCAGGAGGGCTGTCTCCAGCCCGCGCCTCTCTTGCGTGATGATCCCTGAAACTCGACCGTTGTCGATGAATGGTGATGAATGGTGATGAACTGCCACAAACGGCGGCGATGCTTAGCACTGACTTTGTAGGGAGCGCAATTGCAATGAGGCGCAAGGCGGTTTGGACTCGACTATCGCGCGATTCTGCAGCATAGCATCTTTATGCTATGCACGATAGCCGCAGCGAATCGTGCGTGCCCTCGAGTCTGGTTGGAGGCTCTTTTTGGTGTAACATCGAGTAAGTGATTGGTGGGTTCCTGACATCCCCTCCAATACAACTGTTCGCAATCCCCTCTCACCTCGCAAAGCTTGGCCAGAGGCTACCACGACCTCTGCTGAAGTTCTGGACCGTCAACCGCCGCACGAAGTGCGCTCTCCGCCACTTCCCGCGCCTGCGCCCTCCTCGAGCCTCACTCTCACCGCGGACCGTGTGACAGCACTCGCCCCGCCTCACCGTGCACGTTCTAAACTGGCCGACTCTCGCTTTGGCCTCCCCTCGCAGTTTCATGCCTTGCATCTTTCCAAATCAATCCTATTACATCGTTATCTCCTGGTCCTCGCCCGGGCCACCATCTGCACGGCTTCCCAGGTTGATTCCCTGCCCAGATCATCAACCCGAGCGACCTCAGCGACCTCAGTAACAACCCCGCGCCACCTGCCGACGTCACGCCTGCTGGCCACGCACCGCCCTTCATTTTGAGCTGCCAATCTCATAACAGTTTCGACCGTCACTCGTTTCGTCCCGCTTTCAGCACTGGCTTTTCTCTTCATCCGCTTGCTTCACATCGCTCCAAACTTGGCAATCAACGATACGACCAAATCTCGAACGACAAACTCTGCATCACTGTTTGAACGATTCTCCGACTAGACGAGACAATTACTCGGCGCCCGACGCACTACATTTCAAGACCTGCGCGCTGCCCTTTTGTGCCTGATTGACAACCGGGTACACTGTGTTGGCAGTATTGCTTAAATTGACCAGGCTATAACACGGCCAACTTGGGTGTTCCCAGCAACAGGCATCCAGCCAACTTCATTCACTGCGCAGGAGCCTCTTTCGACCAAGTTTAACATCTCTCGCACGTCCACTGGCAACTACCCGGACCGCCAACTTACGTCGTTGTCCGCTTTTCGGAAACGATCCATCGCTGTCATAACACGCGGTGTATCGTCATATTTTCCGACCTTTTTACCACCAACTCGGCGCAAGCCTCGTCCCTTCACGACCGAAAAAGTGGCGACCGTCTATGCATCACCGCCTTTCTCGCCATCGGCGTTGCGGAAAGGGTTCGATCCGGATAGCGGGCGGGACGCGCTGGATCCTGTGATGGAATACAATGATTCGTCTCGACGACAGTACGCGCAAAATCCGTACGGCGCACCACAACAACAGCAACCGGCGCAAGCCGGCGCATCGACTCCAGGACAGTACGGCGCCGAGCGCTTTCGGCAGTCAACATACGGGCAACAAACACCTACCACATTACCATCATCGGGAAGAGCTAGCAGCGATCCGCAAGCATTCGGCTTTGCGGCAGGGACTTCGCAGTATGGCGCCGCCGGCTCTGGATCTGCGCCGTCAATGCAGTATGCAAGCGATCTGCAGGCGGCAGAAGTGCCGCGACAGCAGGAATCTTCGCAGTACCCATCATACGGGAGCGCAAGCGTTCTGTGGCCGTCAGTTGCGCAAGCACAATCGCCGTACGATCAAGTATCACGGTACTCCCAACGCTCTGGAACCGGTTCCGAGACACTCGCATCCCAATATGGCGTTCCACAGACTCAGTACTATCTTCCGAGCCACAGCGTTGGCGGGAGTGCAACCGCATCTGATCTAGCAGCGCCGCATCTTCCATCGCAATATCAGCCGTCTGGATATCCTCCTGCGGCTTCCTCAGCCTCTCAACCCTACGGTAGCACAATGATGGATCCTACACCAACATACTCCGCTTATACCCATTACACGCCATCAAACCAGTCTGCCGACCAAGCGTGGAGCAGTTACCAAGCACAAATGCGGACCATCTTCACGCAAGCACGGGAGGGGTCGCTGCATGAAGTAGGAAACCTGCTTCTGGAAGTTTCACACTACTTGATAGGCAACGCAGAAGCTTTAGGTGAGCATGAAACGCACATCGCGAAGACGATCCATCCATTACTGAAACTTGCTGACTCGTAGGATCAGGCCTGACAAAAGACGACGATACGGTGCATGACGAGCGAGTCCGTCTTTGGGATGAGTTCAACCGTGCCTGGCTGGTAACGCTGCAGATGCAGTACGACATGGCTCAAGAAATGATGCGCACGCATCAAACTCTGGTTGAGCCGCGTTCGATCATGAGTGCGCAAGTATTGGAGCATCTTTCAAGAGAATTGGTCAGACTTTGCGACAGTGTCGAGAACAAAGGTCTGGTGGACTATCAAATGGGCGTCGCGGAGGAGGAGATCATGGATTGTACGTTGCTTCGATCACTCGTGACCGTTCAATTACTGACCGAAGTCGCAGTACTCCTGAACTGTCTCGACCAGCTGGAACCCGATACCGAGATGACTGGCGGCGATGGGTCGCCTCCGCCTCCAACATCGAGAGCTCGGTAGATTGACACGATATGGCGGCTTCAACGGGATCAGCATCCCGACGCATTGGGACGATTGGGGAAATGGGTTTTGATTTCACGCACGATACCACCGGGTCGAGGGAGGGGCGGCACGGTCTGTTTATTTGCACGACGAGATGAAGTAATAAAAATCAGCATACATTTCCTGCGCTCAGTATACGAGGAGATGAAGAGGAAGTGAGAGCGAGGACCGAGGAACTAATGACGCGGACGAAGGAGACGACGACGAAGTGGATGGTCCTTGCTCTCCAGGAGTTACGTTGAAGGCTACGCAAGTTTCTGCAGGCGGAAACATGTGTTCGCTCACGACTGATGGTGGCATTGCCCTTGTTATGCAATGAACAGCGTCAGGCTACGCTGTAGAAGAAGTCATAATTCTCACGAATGAATCATTTTGCTGTTCGCTTGTCTGCTGCGCATTTGCAGCGTCTCTCGTCCCACTTCCAGTCTTGCGGCGGTGCCTTCTGCTGCGCATCGGCATTTTTTACTCATCCATCCTTGCGGCTTTCGTCCTGACCTCCTCTCCGTGCTTTCGGCGGTGCTGTCTACCACATGATTGTTCGAAGTTGATGACTCACACTTTCCACAGCAGCCCAACACGTGGCTAGCGAGGTGAAGGTAGTAGCCCTCAGGATCGCGCAACGGCGGTGCTTTCGGCGTCGACGTTACCTGTCATCGAGGGTAGTTGTCACCGCCACGTTGCCGATCATCGTCGGAGAAAAGTACCGGGCAAGGAAGCCTGGGCAAGCAACTTGGTTGAAAAACGGAACGATCAGCCGAACACCGACAGCAATCCTCGACACCGCCTTGCTGACATTGCTCAAATCTTGCTAGACAGATAGTGGCAGCTCGTAGCTGTCTTTCGATGCAATTCTTAAGACAACTGGCGTAGTCGTCGCTAAGTTATCGTGTTGTAAGAGCTTGATGGGTGTTTCGATCTCCAACCGAGCCAGGAGCCCTTTCAACGAGGCTGGGAGTGGGAACGAGACATGTGACTTGCGAGAGATGCGGGTGATCCATGACCTGGTTCCTGTACCGGGTTGCCATTGGCCTGTGAAGAATCATGTTGACATCATCTCATCCAATGAGAAAATAATGCCGGACCAGTGCGTGATTGGATGCGAAGCCCTGTCAATACATGTCGTCCGGGTCTGAGCATTTGAAAGCTGCTTGAACATACTCCAACTCGCATGAATGTCGGGCCTCCAGATGCTGCAGCATAGCCTGATGACTGTTGAAGCTTCTGTGATCTTTGTATCCGGGAGCGCAGTGGTCGTCAAAGCAATACCACATGTGTCCGTGAGAGTCGGTGTCTCCTAGTGCTCCAGGTCGCCTGAAGGTGTGTGGGTGATTTCGCCGGACTCGCTCCAGTAGTTCGCTTATTTCGACTTCAGCCATGTGGTTGGCGAAGGCGGCTTGCTGGGAGCTGGATCTGATGAGACGTCTGCCGGCGCCGGGTGTGGCTGCCCAAAGATGGGAAAAGGCACTCAAGATGAACGGCTCGTTGTACGCTGTCGTCTCTGCTTGCAGGTCAATCGATCTTGCACGTCCCTCTCTTTTTAACACAAGCCTTTAGCAGTGGTAGGAAAATAATTGGCCGGTGACCCAAGGGAATGCAGATATCGTATCCTCCTTGTCGTTGGTGCTGGAATGCCGCAAAAAGCGGTGTGTTGGCGATGCGGTCCCAGTTGCCAGCAGAAATGAACGGCACCGGCCGGACGTTCGACGGAGGCCCACGTGTACGTGGCTTCCACGTTGACAAGACGGAAGTCAAAAGGGCGTGCACGATGTGCCGAAGCAAGTCCCGAGGCTAAGGCAGCTTGGGATGCCTTGCGTAGATTGCATAGCAGGGGAGCTGTTGCCCGATCGACGAGGAATTGAGCTCTGATGTAGTGCTTAGCCCGAGTTTGTTGTTCATACTCCTCGATGGCAGGACTTCGACCTAATCGACCGGTCATCCGACGACACAGCGG
This sequence comes from Zymoseptoria pseudotritici STIR04_4.3.1, assembly GCA_000223685.2. NCBI lineage: Eukaryota > Fungi > Ascomycota > Dothideomycetes > Mycosphaerellales > Mycosphaerellaceae > Zymoseptoria > Zymoseptoria pseudotritici. The sequence goes on from AFIR01000580.1 coordinate 52,323, forward strand.
TCTGCAAGACATCTTATCCTTGCTGCACGTTTCACATTCGCCTTCAAAGTTTGGCCAGGTCCTTCGGTCATCAACAGTTTTGCAATTCGTGGTGCCCGGTACTGGGTGCTCTCTTTGTTTCGCTGTCAGACCTGTAAAAGATAAATCAAAGTTGTCGTTCGGGGTATCAATCGTCGTAGGTATCCTCCTTTGGCCCTTATTATGCTCCGACGATCCTCAAGAGCTCGTACGCTGCTCTCTCTGCCTGATATACTCGTCTCTTTAGTCCATTGTCATCTCACAAGCATTTGCTTTATTTTCCGGCGACCACGTCATATACACTACCCCAATATCTTGCTCAAATGCCTCCTCTTTACCGCCTTCTCCTCCTGTTGTCGCCGCTTTTCGTCCTCCCTCCTCACATACTCCTCCGCCCACTCCATCTCACTCCTCTCGCCATCGGAGTCGTCGACAACCACCAACCCTCCACTCGCCGTCCGGCTGAGTCTCCTCTGCGTCTCCTCCTGCAATTCCTTATACTTCCGATCAATATTCACCTGCTTCATGCGCTTGCGTTCTTTGCGATCTTCCACCTTCTCTTTAATCATGACTCCAGCCCAGACGAGGACGAAAGCCATGGTGGCGGTGCACGTGTCGTGGGAAGCTGGCGGATGGTTGTTCGCGCTTGAGAGCTTGAGATGTGCTTCGAGATCGGGCAGTCTCGCTGTAAAAGAGAGCAAGTACAGGAGCAAGAGCAGACGCAATGCGCGGCGCGGCGTGGTATGTCTACATCACGACGGTCCAGCGACACAAAGACGATGACCTCGACATTTGGTGAGGTCCACTAGTGGTCCGTTAGTCCGTAAACTCCGTGGCGTCGACCGGCAAGCACTCCGGCCACGTGCACTTCCCCTCACGTGGCTGTTGTTCGCCCAGGATACAGAGTAGATATGCCGGTGAACCACGGTATCGCAACGTCCTCTCAAGCACACATCTTCGACCTGTCGAATGTCTGTCGAGCCAGCAGAAATACGCTTCATTCACATTGTTCCCACCGACACCCCAGTCCCCACAGATCTCTCGCCTAATGCCCCTGATCGGGGCAATGCAGCCACCGCCACCGTAGCGCAACCTCTCTAGCAAAGATCGTAGACGATAGACGTTGAAGCACGCGACAACGACAAATCAACGGCGTCACATGAAGCCGTTGCAAACTTTCCATCATCGTACATGCGGAGGTCAATCAGAGTCTTGCGAAGTCACGCCTGAGCGCTAGATGTCATCCTTCATTCCCGCTTTCTATTAGTAAAATACAACAAGAAAGAGAGAAACAAGACCATCATGATTGAAAAGCAGAGTACAAAGCAAGTATGCAAAATTCGCTAATCCGGGAGAAAACTTTCCGCGCACCACCACGCATCCATGACGTGAGCACAAAGCAAACAGGTAAGGGAAAGCCGCCGTACGTTCGCCCTTCCTTCCACCAATCGACCAACGTGGAGGCCTCTCCAACCATGGGAGCCAATGCTGTGAATCTGCTTGCCGCATCTCTTTCCGGTCAGCGCAGTCATCTGTGTCCTCGCAATGTCGATTTCGAATAGAATGGACCGGACATTGTTCCGTCTCCTCCATGCTTCTTCCGTGTCAAGAGACAGGTCCATCGATCCTCCACTGGGCACTTCATCTGGCTGTTCCTCCGGGCTCAGGTAGTCGCATGACCGCTTCAAAGCCAAGCGAATTTAGCGTAAAGCGTCAATATCTCTTGACACGCTTGAGCACAACAACTCGATGATGCGCAGCAGCCACCGCGTCTCTTATCCCTTCCGCCGCTCCTCGCTCTTTCAATGCCTGCGAGACCCTAGATGAAACACAAAACGCCACGCCGATGTTTGCAAATACTTGATGGAACTTCCTGCTGTGTGCCTCATTAGCAGGCCAAGAAAAGGGACGCTCGCGTCGATGAGCAGGTGGTGCACGTGCGATGCTAGAGGTCGTTCTGTTCGTCTATCCGTGTGTACGGTCGTCGTCTCGTTCGTGTCTCGCGGCGGAGGTATAGGATATTGGCATGAATGACCAAGGCTGTCATTAGAAGAAATGTGTATGGGGTTTGCTCATTTCGTGAACTTCCATCTCCTGTCGAACTATTAGCGTGTGTATAAGATTGGCAGTACACATCGATATCGTACCATTTTGAACGTGTTGAGCTCCTCCTTGATCTGCTGAGCAAGCATAGGTGTCAGGCGGTTGCATGTGGCAATCTCACCGCGACGATCGTACTCGCTGGCAGACCAAGCATCGTGGAACTGGATCCGTGGGCTGAAAGAAATGTTCCGAGCCGTGCCATTGGGTGTGACAGGCATGCTTCTGGTGACGGGCGCTGCGAGACGTGCAGAGAAGTAGTCATTTTTGACATTCTTCATCGAGCCGGCGCGGCTTTCAACATCCTTCGGTGTGCTGGGCTGGCTCGACGCCGGGCTATCTGTGGGTCCATCGTGTGGCCTGATGACAGGAGAGCCGTTCGGCGAATTGGTGCCAGTACGCTTGAGGATGCCCTTCTTGACAGCGGCAAGAACTTCGGCACGATCCCTGTCACTGCCGACAATGCTGCGGCGTGAATTGGTCGATCCTTCGGCAGAGCCGCGTTGGGGATTGATACCATTGGCAGCATCGATCGAGTTGCGCTCCAGCTTAGGGAAGCCAGTGATGCCATGCTTGTCCGATGGATGCTCGTTGACGTTGACTTTCTGTCTCTCGGCTTCCACGGTCACCATTGAAACCTGCGCCACGCTCGGCTGCACAATGGCGCCCACAGGAGCCTGGTAAGGCCCATCAGCGGCAGGCACACCAATGACGGACTTGGGTCGGAAGAGTCCCTTGATGCTTCTAGCACTCTTCTTCGCTCCTCGACCCATCTTACGCAGCATGATCGATGCTGACGAAGCGGTCGAAGATATGGAGAGGTTGTCCGTCGACCCAGTGAAGCCGCCTTGACCTGAATAGATGCCCGCACCGATTCCAGCTTCCTCCTGTCGCCTCGCGATTTCCTGTTGCTCAGCGTCCAACTCATCGTCGATGTTCTGCTGCTGTTGCTCCCTGGCCGTCAGCCCCTGGACAGCGGCGACATGGCTGCTGTTTTCTGCGGCGCCCCGCCGCAGCTCCTGGGCACTCCCGAAAGAGAAGGCGCGGCGTAGTCGAGACTTCATGCCTTTATTAAGGTCATTGTTGGATACAGCGGCAAGTTGTTGCGCCGCAGGAGAGACGGTGGGTACTGCCGCTTGGGCTGCCGCTGCATATGTCTTCGGCCGGCCGGGCATGGGTGTTGCGTACGCCGGTGCTGGTGTTTGTGATGTCGTGTCAACATTCTCCTTGGACAGCGGTGATGGTGCTCTACCGCGAAGAGTACTCTCAGAGGTGTTGCGGGAGGGACCATTGGTTCTGGACTCCGGTGGTCGAAGCCCAGTTTGTACGGGCTTGGCGGCCTCCTGTTGTGTAACCGAGCCTGTTCTCCTGTGTGATTGCTGGCTCTCATCACTCCCGCTACGCTGATGGTATGAAACGGGGCGGATAGTGCCGGTTGTTGATGTTGAACTGGATCCATGACCAGAAGAAGGACGCTGAGCTCCCGTGGCGGATTGTGTATCCAAGTTGGACACGTTCAGACTGCGACGTCGATATCTCTTAGCGGCTGCGGACTTCGTCGATGCCATGTCTTCGTTACTCTCGGTACGAGTCACTGCTGGCGTCTTTTGCACTGCGTTACCTGATTCCGGCGCCAATGGGGTGGCGACTGCTTGGTGAGTCGTCTTTGGCGTGGTCTGCGTAGACTCGGCACGTTTCTGAGCCGGACGGCGATACCGATCAGGAGATGACTTTGCTTGTGTGTCGAATGTGCCGAGTGTTAGGTCAGGCATGTTTGAAGAAATGTTGATCAGAGATCCATTTCGCGAGCCCATGACGGAGTCGTCTTTCGCGGACGGCTGCGTGGACACATCCGACGAAGTCGTGGATGATGCAGAAGCAGATTGTGTGCTGTGCGCGTGCTTGTGATGTACTCCAAGAGATGTGGAGGGAGTTGAGGCAGTCCTAGCATCTTTCCGCAGATTCGGCGTCGACTGAAACGCGTATGGCTGCACAGGGGCAGCAGAAGTCCCCCGATATGAGTTGTTTTGTCCATTGTACATGCTGTTCGAGGAGTGCACCAAACGTGGCGCCTGCGAGTATTGTTGGGATGAGCCCTGGAAGGCGTCGGAGGAAGATGGTCGGGTCTGGAGCATCGTAATCGTGCTGGTGGTGGTCATAGGCAGCGGCAGTACCTCAGCCATCAGGTAACGATGAAGGTAAAGCGGCGGTCGGTGGAGTCGTCGGTGAGATGGCGCGGGAGTGTGCGGCGGTGCGGGATTTAATTATGTCTGAGCCGGCCAGCAGTCAGTACGAATGGTCAGAATGTCGATAGAAACGTGCTGCGGTCGATGGCGAGATGAAGGACAGCGGTCGTCGGTGCGCAAAAGAGTGTGTGAATGATTTGTGAAGTGAAGGCAGATGCTCCTGTTGCAGCGGTGGAATGGAGATCCGGGTCTCGGATGAAACGGCGCGGAACTGCGCGGCGGTGAGGAGGAGAGTGTCTCCAGATGTGTCGAGAAGATGCCGTGCTGTGCATGTGGAGAATGCAGAGTGTAGAGCAGTAGCGAGGAGAGGAGAGACTGTACCTTACAGAAGTCGTACGGTCTGGCGAAGAAAGAGCAAAACGCCCGCGAGGAGGTGAGCGGCTCAAAGCGACGACATCGGCAACGGCGAGCAGCGGAGTTCAGCGGGATGCTGAAGAGCCTGCAGTGTCGATACGGTAGGCAATGGCGTGTCGGTGTCGGTGTGATCGGTGTGTTCGGGTGGTGAGGAGATTGAAGGTTGCCCTTGGGAGATGATAGTTCTCAGGGGCCTGGTCGAATTATCGGCGGGGGATGTAGGTAGTCCTAGCAGCGAAACAGAATGCCAATCTCCAAAGCAATCAAGTCGAATGTGTGTTCAAGAAGGAGACGAAACGACAAGAACAGACAGAGAGAATGGTCAGCAATGGCGGAGATGGTGCTGAAGCCGGTGGGAGAGGACTTCGGCGTAAGGAGAACACAAAGGCGTGCACAGGCTTGAGAAGTGGAGGGCCGTCTTGGAATAGGCTAGTGGCCAATCTAGTCATGCAGGCGAACACATCCTCTACCACTGCCAATGCGCATCAAATCGAGTCTACTACTGTCCTGGTCGAACGTTGTGATTTCGATCATTGCATTGAACTGTGCTTTCCCTATATGAGTGTATACAGTCGTCCTCGCCCACAATGGTAGTAGAACAACAACAACAATCTCGAGACGCCTGTCCTGTCCTCCTTCTGATCACTCCTGCACAGTCAAAAGCCTAAAATGGTGCTCCATAAATACTGCAACGTCCTCGAATACGAGCGGTCGAGGATGCGTGCCACGTCCAGCGATCTCGCAGACAGACGTTACTCTACATGATCACTGTCCACTGCCCTCCTGCTCAAGAAAATGTTGCCGCTGTTCTCGTCCAGCTCTGCAAACGACAAAGGGCAAGAACGGGACAGAGTAAGGTACCTCTATCGATGTACCGCGGAGTCAAGGTTTGCCGGGAAACGCGACAACAACGATTAGCCTGTGCCTTTGACCCGCGCTCTGTCAAGCTTCGTGTGCATCTTCAGATCTGAGATCGAGAACACCTCGCCACCCACGCGACAGTTCTTCTAGAAGAGGGATGTACAGGAGAAACGCTTGCTCAAGCTCGAGACATCCGTCGCCCGTTGAACCATTGCAACAGCCCGCGAATTGCATCATCATCGTCGTCGTCGTTGGCGTGTCTTCTCCCTGCAATAATTCGTCGGCATCCTCTTCGATATTCAAGCGGAGGCACGACAGGTTCCTCAGTGCCCGAAAAGAAGCCGACCTCTCGAGGATGTCCAAGGCAAGGTACGTTGTGACGAGAACATCGGTGTCTCTCGATCTGACTTGCATGCCGCGCGTTGTTGCTTCTCTCCGGAAAAAGTCTACCAATCAGTGCGTTCAGTTTTGTATGTGTGTGCATTGGCCATCAATGCCGCATCCTCCACCCGCACACCTTCGTCTAGATTCTGCAAGCTCATCGCCTCGCCAGCGGATAGCGAAAATACCTTGGTACAACAAGCATGCTCCCCACATTGTTCTCCACCACCGATTAGCGATGGCTCCTGGAGCCTGCCGCTCAACGATTCTCCTCCACAGCTCCGAGCCGCAAAACGGATGCACGCAACGCAGCAAACAAATGCTGAGGGATATCTGGTTCTGATATCGTGGTTGCTGACATGCGCGTCAGCCTTGAAACATTCTCGTCATCTTCCATCCTTCAAGCGTGAAACGCGTACACACGGCTCTTAGCACGTTCCCTCTCCCACGCCGTTGGTTTCAAGCTCATCCTGGCATTGTTGTCATGCAAGACTGCACGACAACAGACGCGGTCGTGAACAAAATCCAATTGGGAACTCATGACCAGTGAGTTCTATGGGTCAAAGAGACTGCGCACAGAATTCCTGAACGCTAAGCATGCAGGGCATTTGGCTCCACAAGCCCCCAATACAAGGCCCACCTCGCCGACAGAACGGAAGCATCTCACTACAGTTCTCCGGCTTGCATCTTCTTTACCGTCAAAGCCAATCCGCTTGACCGCACTACTTCCCGGACTCCTCCAGTCTATGCATACAATGTTCGTTTCCACCGGCAACGAACTTGCAGACCTCGACCAGTTGCCCCCACTCCTCAACCTCCTCCGAGCTGCAGAAGCACGGTGCGTTGCGCCATCCAGTGCTAGCGCCATCCACCAGAGCTACAGTATACCACTTCCGCTACTGCACGCTCAACAGCTTCGTCAGCCGCCTCACTCGACGTCAACCGTACCGTCGGAGGTGCGGTACGAGAAGCATCGCTTTCAAGTCTGATCACTACATGTCCCATTCCCACGTCCTCGCCGGCGTCCGCAAGGATTGTCATCCACAAAAACACTTCCATTCCTCCACGCCTCGTCTCCCGGCTGCCTGCATGATTTACAAGCCTTTCTCCCCTCCTTCCTTTGCATGCCGCGCCGCCAGATATCCACTTCACGCGCTTCCATCCGCAGTTTGCTAGCCATTGACCTCCGCATTTCCAAAGGTCCACGCCAGCATCTGATCCACACTCGGTGGTGCCGAGATCGAGCAGGTCGCTCACAACTCTGGAAGGGCCACTGCTTTACGTGAGCTGCAATTCCCGAGACATGACAGCACCTCAGCTCCAAGTGTTGAAGACTTCAACAGAACACCCTCTCTTACCAGAACATCAATACGTCATCCAAAGAAAATCCTTCCCTCGCACAGCATCGGACGTAACACAGCATTCTCTCGCTCCACTGCTGCCGTACCACCACGCTCGTGCCGGCCACGCGTTGGAAAGTCCGGTACATGCACATGCAATGATGCACACACCGTGATCCTGCCCGTCATTCATCCACGGACAACCATCCGAAGATATCTAGCTCTGCGTAGCCATCGTGCGTGCAGGTGAGAATGTCGTGCCTACAAGTCAGCCACACCACAAACCCGATCAACTGCACGAAGACGAGACCTGATCGCCTCCGACAATGTTTGATGCTCACTGCGTTGCTGGCTGGACTGGCTGGAAGCAGGCATTGCGGTGCTTGTGGTCGTTCCGAAGGGATGTGGGTAATGGTTACACCATTACCACACTTCAGCTGCAGCGAGTTGCTACGAAAAGCGTAGATGTACCGGTATCATGGCAGAATACCTTCAAGCTGGAGCAGGTAAGTCAGCAGGTCAGTCTCCTGAGATGTGCATGTACGTTAGCAGACCGCCCTTACTTAGGTGTGCAGGGAAGTTGGCATGAGTTGTTGAGAATACAGGCGACTGATTGACGCTATTGAGTAAGGGCTCTCAGCGAAGCATTTCTCCCTCATATGTTCGCGGACTGCTGTGAGATCTTTCACTGTTCTGCGTTGCTCCTATCGACTTCCGTCGGCGTCTACAGCTTCGCTTGAACACTTATGGCGAGTGCCACAGCACTCTGGAGAGAGTCAACATCGCCTTCCTTCAAGCCGATGAGCTCGTTGTCTCTTTCATCGTAAAGTGTGCCACCCTTCAAAGCGGAGTATAGAAGTCAGCAGGTGTCTCAGACACCAATGACACGGAACGCAATAACTTACCTCTGTCCAGATTCTTCGCAGCGTCAGCGGCCCACCGGTCTGCTGCTCAAGCTGCTTCAATCGTTCCAGACTGGTATAGGCCACATCCCATTTCTCGCCTGTCTGCTTCTGGAACTCCTCCGCCAGCTCATTTGGAGTTGTGGTAAAGGAGTTGACATGCAGTGCTTTGTTTTTGGAAACCTCTGGGTGGAGAAGAGCTGCGACGACCATTTTTCCAACGTCTCTCATCGTGGAGAGGGAGATCTTGCCCTTGCCATCGCCAAGCAGAACGGCTCGTTTGCGTTTCACATCAAACGTTCCCTCTTCTTCCCTTTCGGGACTTTTCGCGGAGAGATACAAGCCGCCATCAGCATCCCCATACGGACCCGTCACGACATAAGTGTACTCCAGGTTCTGAATTGTCTTGAGCAGCGCTCGGACTTTGAGCTTAAGCTGATGTGGTTTCTCGTTTGCAGAAGAGGGCCAGTACTCGATGTCTGTGCCATACTCAGATGGGAAGAATCGCTTGACGTCCGGATGCTTGTCCGCCAGTTGGATGAGAAGTAGTTGTTTGTCGATCACCGGCCTGCCGACACATGAAACCACGGTGTCGATGCCTTTGTAGGCGTTGTTGACATCGGACTCGGATGTGAGATCGCCTTCGATTATCTTTACGCCTTGAGCATCGAGATGTGCTATTTCTTCAGGTTTCGTCTGCACGGTGGTGGGAGATGTGAATACCGCAACACTCGACCACCGGCTCTTGTTGTCTAGGATGGCTTTTGTGATGTGAGTGCCGATGAGTCCAGTCGCACCGAAGATGAGGATATTCTTGGTTTCAGACATCGTGCTTGTAGATGTTCGAAGAATCGATCTGCCAATAATGTGTTGTCTTGATACATTGGTGAGGAAGAAGAGGAGCTGATGGATGTTGGTCAGTTGCATCTCACAAGCATGCCTCCATTAGCCGGACTAGCCGGACTAGCCGGCTTACTTACCCGGCTGATCCTGCCTCCGGAGTTCAACTGAATTCACTTTCACAACTTCAACCTTTTGCCACAGCGATGGAGTTGACGTTCGTGAACCAGTACAATGGTAATCCTGCCAAACGGAAGCGACTAGCAAAAGCATGCGAATCTTGCAGGTCTAGAAAGGTAAGACTACGATTTGTTCTCACGACACAACTCACGCTTCTCGACTGCAGAAGCGATGCCCACATTTTGACGATCCGAAAGACCGAGATGACACAGAAAGGCTCAGCTCGAGTCCGCCTAGCTGTGAAGCGAATGGTGGAAACACTGGCTCAGCGAGAGACCAAGCAGATTCCATTCGAAAGGTCTTTGTGCCGGACATGCACCCCGGAAGCGCACTGCTCCATTCGTCGCAGCCTCGAACGCCGGGTGATAGCACTGTCGGAGTATGGGTAAATCGAGGGGAATGGGATGCCTTGATCCGGCAGAAAAACAATCCAACCAACGCAGCTAGCGATCCCAAGACATCTTACAAGCCCCACAGCACCGCAATACCTTTCTTGATCGATATATACTTTCGCAGGATCCACCCTGTTCTGCCCATCCTTAATGAGAGCGAGTTCAGACAATCTCACGCCGAAGGCATGGCGAACGAGACTCTAGTGCACGCCATTTGCAACGCGGCAGCCAAAGACGCTGAAGCTATATCGCATCTTCGTCTGACTGATTCTCCTGATACACTGGTCTCTCGCGAGTTCTGCAGCAGATTGCACACAACTGTCAAAGCAGCCTTGAAGATACCCGCCCAGTTCGAGAAGCTTACGCTCATCCGAATACTGGCACTTGCATCTCTCCATGCCGAAGGCCAGGACGGTGGCGAAGAAGCAACGCTGTATCTTGTTCAAGCGCTACACTATGGTCAGACTTTGGGACTTCATCTTGATCATGGGCTACCCTCAGGCGAAGAGCGCTCATCCAAGGTACTCTTGTGGTCGTTGTTCATGATCAAAGACCTCGCTAACCCGTTCACAGCTGCTTTTCTGGTGTCTGTGGAGTCTCGATCGCTTGTACAGCTGTATTTACGGCAGACCGGTAATGATGTCAGACATAGATCTGTCCATCGAGCCTTATTCTCCAGGTGAAAGCGGCTTTCCGGCATTCGAAGTCTGGTTGTCCATCTGCAAGACTCTCAACAAGCTCATTGGCTTCTATCGACCACACCTAGATATGAGCATCCTAGGCTGGGAAGAGGACTTCCCAAGTTTTGAAGACGCCATCGACGAAGGCCATGGCTGGGATCTGCCAGAAGACCAGGTGGCGACATTGCACCTTTTCTATCTACTTGTTGGAGTTTTGACCCATCGGTCCAGAGGTGTTCGGCACATTCGACGCTCGTCAGCATCGTACGTACGGCAGAGCTTGTGTACCCTAGAGATCAAGCGGCTCATGGCGTCTGACTTGTTCTCGCAACTGCTGCCTCTTCCTCTCCTGCCATATGCCATTTCATTGGCATTGTCGGTCTCATATCAGCACCTGCGACAATCACACCTCACCCACCAACAAGTTGATGCGCGCGACGACTTCCGAGAGTGCTACCAGATCTTACACAAGCTTCGAAGGACTTGGGCAAGCGCTGATATTATTGCTTCGATCTCGAAGAAAGTACTGGACGAGTTGAACAAGGCCACCGATCTAGCTGCGTTCCGTATCTCAAGAATAGCTCCCACCGGCGGAGATAGTCCAGGATTTTGCACAGCATCTCTCGCAAGGCCAAGTACGCTAATCGATGACCGAACAGCTGAGGCCGCAGTTGCTCCCGCAGACCGCGGAGAGGAAGGGTCAGTACCTGGACAAGCCGCGCAGGACGACGGAGTCGCTCTATTCTCTGGTGTGGACGATCTTTTCACAGCGTACCTGGACCCGAACTATCCGATCAACCTGGAGGATTTCTCGTTCATGGACAATTCTGATCCATTTGACTGGAATGCAGCGCAGTCATGAATTTGACATTCGACATAGCGCCCTCTCAATTCTCTCGGCAGATGAAATGCCTGCCAAGTTTTACGTTGCCCACGAGCCCGCTCAATGCGCACTGCCTGAATCGCACCTCGGTGGCTTGAGCTTCGCAAGTCAAGCAGAAGAAAGGGGGCAGCAAAACGAGTACGGCAACGTCGATCACATACGACCTTCGCAGACCTCTGCTGAACACGATGCTTAGCCTACGGCGCACTTTTGCATGACAGCCTCCCACTGCGAAGTAGTTTGGAAATCGGCTTCTTCTTTGCTGCCACTTTACGTCGCAAGCCTCGTTCGCAAGGACTCTGCGAGTCAAAAACAGGCGAGAGAGTAGCAATCCCCTTCTTCCTCAACTCCCTCACCACTACCTTGGTCAGCCTTTGGTTGCTGATGGAGAACTCGAAGGCAAGCTTCCTACCGGTAGGATTCGAATGCACAAGCTATGCGTTTAACAAAACGCCGGAGGTCAAGAGCTTCAAAAATAAGATTATCTCTTGGAAGAAGCCTTTGACCTCGCGGACTTCGCTTGTGTCAAGGCGTGGAAAGCCGACAAAATGGGCAACTGCATCTTCAGTTGGACATCTTTCAACTATAACTGCATCGTCGCCACTGCCGCGCGAATCACTATCGTCGAAGCTGAGGAAATCGTCGAATTGGGCGACCGACGGCCGAGCAGACTAAGGTTCTGATTGTGCAGTGACATTGCAACAAATATGGCAATCCGAAGATCAAGGCTCGGTGTAATTTGCCATTGACGGGAGCGAGTTGTGTGCGCACTATTGTAAAGGAACTGGCCTGCTTCGATGTGGACGAAAAGGGCCTGACGTTGAGAGATCACCATCCAGACATGAGCGTAGAGGAGATCAAGAGGAAGACTGGTTGCGAATTCCAAGTCGCGGAGGGATGTGGACCATGGGAGGCGTAGGCTTTGCCATGTCGAGAAGGACCAAGCAAGCCTGAGAAAGGTCAATCGTTTGTACGTCGCCTTTGACAGGCATCATGAGGAGGAGAGGGAGTCGCCAAGTTCGAAGAAGCACAGTGACGTACCCGAAGCACGGCACGACAAAACATTGCAGGGATGTAGTTGGAAGTGGAGCGTTCAAGATCCTGCCTGTACCACCTCTCAAGAGTTACCTTAAGGATCATGTCGGAAGGTCTACTGTTCTCGCGCCAAACTGGCGTGAGCTTCCTCCTCCACGAATCTGGACATCAATCAAGCCATGGGTTCTGAAATGGGTGAACGACCGCTCCATGAGTGAGTCTGAACTAGCAACAAGAATATCGCAAGATTCGTGAGCTGACCGTGAACAACAGGCTCCTCTCGCGAGACATGGTCGACATCTACGTCGGCAGCGACAACACCCGATGGGTCCTCCACGAGAAACTCCTCTGCTACCGGTCGAAGTTCTTCCGCAGCATCTTCCGCCCCAAACCGAATGGCAAGAAAGAGCAGTACTACGGTCTCCCCGATGAAGACGATGAGCCATTCAAGATGTTCGTCGGCTGGTTGTACAGCGAACGCATCCCAACGCCGCGGTCTGAAGACGAACTTTCGCCTCTGCTGGATCTATACCTTATGGGAGAGAAGTGGGAGATCAAGAAATTGATCGTCGAAGCTCTGGATGCCGTGAGGATCTTCTACCTCGAGACAGACTCATGGCCGAGTTTGAGGAGAGTGCAATACATCTATGCCAACACGGAGGTGGAGAGTCCTATGCGCCAGCTGCTGGTATCTTGCGCGGCGAGGATGCTGGTCACTGGAGAAGGGATTCCAGAACATTGGCAGAAGGCTTTGAGGAGCAACGGAGAGTTGGCTGTGGACTTGATCATGTGCGTACAGAAGTGGAAGGTCCAACCAGACGCTATTCCGGAACCGAGGAAGGATAGCGTGATGCCGATCATGAAGGAGGCACAACAGCAGGGTTTGAGGGTGGATGAGGATGAGGATGATGACGACAACAAGCTCGATTGGGGCGAGGGTTTGACATACAGCCAGACCCAAAGCCAGGCTGGTGGAGACGAGTGATGAGCAGTAGCATCAGGTAGATCGTGGCATGTACCGTTACTGTGGTGCGTCTGGCCGGGCACGATACCTTGGAAAACTGTCATCTGCATTTCGGACTACGCTCCCCCCATACCTCCTCGATGGTGAGCAGTTCTTCGAACTTGCCATTGCTCGTGGCGTCCACCGCTTGTCTGCCGCACCGCACTTGATACTGAATCGCATCACCATATCTCCGATGACCCCGTCGCGCATCATCCCTAGGTAGAAGACTTCCTCTGAGCCTCCATCAACTCCGCGCAGATCGTATCCTCGTCGAAGACTCCGCCGTTGTGAATGTTGCGCTGGTGCGCGCCGACCTTGGGCATGAAGCCGTGTAGGAGCTCGCACGTGGCGAGGAGCAACTTGCGCAAAGCGGCTTCTGGAGTAGCGCCCGGTGCTCCTTCGATCGCGGGTGTGATTCCCACCATGATAGCGGCGGTGTACTCCGTGTGTCCGAAGATGACGACCTCGAGCTTGCTGGATCCGATTGCTGGCATCTGAGCTGGTGAAGTGGTGGTGTTCGGATTGGTGAGTGTCGCGGCGGAGTGCATCGACGGCACCAGGCAACCGTGAGTCGGCTGAGATGGAGGAGCGGCGTCGAGCGGCTTGACCATGAGGCGGGCGTTCGCTATCGTGCTGTCAGTCAGACCATTTTTCAGACCATTTCCCGTGAGAACGCACCGAGAATCTGCTCGCGCAGACCAAGATAATCGGCGCTCATGATTTCGGGCTTAGACGGTTTCTTGGATTGGGTGGGATGAAGGTGTGAGGAAGAAGAGTCGCAAGTCGGGGTTGAAAGGAGGTGTTGTGGTTCGTTGGCGCAGTCGTCGTTGTTTGTAAGGAGAAGGAGCAAACGCTCGCCGTCCAAACAGAAGGCCTTGGCGAGCACGTGGAAGATTCATGCGCTTGCGACTTTCATTCACTTCACTTCACTCCAGTAGCTTTAGTCTCGTCGGCCGGCGCAGGTCCTTCACCCTCAATCAAGTCGTCTGCACCACTGTGCTCCTTCGCCGCAGTATCCAATTCCTGTTTGCCCGTCTTTCCAGTCTCCAACTCGCGGTACTTCCGCTTCGACTTCTTGCTTGCACTCGCTTTCTTCTTCCGATCCCTCTCCGCCTTTAAGGCTGTTCGACTTTGTGGTCCCTTCTCCATCTCTTCTAGCCGATCTCCCAGTATCCGTCTTGCCAACTTTCGATTTTGCGCCCGACTTCGAGTCTCTTGACATTTTACCACGATCCCTGTTGGCAAATGCTTCAACTGTACAGCTGATGAAGTTTTGTTGATCTTCTGCCCTCCAGGACCGCTGCCTTTGAGGAATGCCTCCGTGATGTCCGACTCGGCAATGACCACTCGAGGTGGGAGAGGTTTCTCGAATAGCGCATGGCGGCAGCTGAAGGAGCGTACGAGGCGCAAATAGTTAGGAACTACATTGAAATTGCAGTACAGTCTCCGAGCAAACATTGTCGTGTGTGATACAGAGCAAGATGTCAATCATAGGCCTCTGAGCCCAGAGAAATGTCAGCACCGACGTCACAGCGCGGCTATTTCGCGCCAAATTTGACTTGGCAGTCGCGTCTCCCAAAGGCCAACACTTCACGTCTCGATATATCTCATGCAGTGCATCTATCAATGGAGTCGGAGTGGCACGGCGACATCGCCTTGGGGGGCGGAGAGGTACTGGGAGGTATGATCGCAGTGGATATCATTTCCCTAATACGACTAATCGCGCGCGAAAGACATATTCCTTCAATCCGATACGCCAGAATGCCTTCCGTCCGGTACATCATTACGGTTTCTATCCCTTGTCGAGGTTGAACGAGTTCCTCTATATCTATCGATTGGCAAAGCGTTGTCGGTGTCGACAGCAGTAAATGCCACCGAGTCATGGTTTTCCAACATACTGCTTGGAAACCGCAATGGACAACAAACGACATGGCGGCAGAGTGCCAGGACGGATTCGCCTCTGGGAATACTCGTTGAAGTAAACAATGCGAAGTCTGCACCACAAATACTGGCCGGACGAAGAGTGACAGAGCTATTGTTCTACGCAGCACGAGATGCACCTTCGCATAAGCAACAACCACTCACGCCGCCAAAGTCTTCCCCGGAGAGTCACCTCGACGCTGAGCCATCTACTCGGCTACGACTTTATGCTCTCCCGCTCTGCTCTGAGCTTCTTGTCAGCGACCTCACGCCTCCGCCGTCTCCAGGTCGCGAAGCAGATGATGTCGTGGCAACGTTTCTGACCTCCCCTTCAAAACCTACAGAGGTCATAAATCGGCCACCGGTCAGAAAGCGGAAGAGTGCGGCCGATGCATTCGATGAAGCAACTGAGCGTAAACGTCAGGCCCGCAGACAAGGCGGTGCAGGGATTTCTGCAGCAGCAGCATCGGGCATGAATCCGGACATGGCTGCGCATGCAAGCCTCAAGCACCGCAGGTCGATTAGCAATACGCACTCAGTGCCTCTCCAAAGTCGACCGCTATCGAGATCACCAAGTATAGCGTCCAACCACTCCTTCAGTGTCAGGGAGTTGTCCGTACCCGCTGCGAACAGGAAGTCTACGCTTTCGCGAATGCAGAGTGCACCAAGCGTGGTGACAAGCCCAGCGTCTTCTACGGAGCAGAAGAATAAAGACTACATCGCCAAGGTAGTCATGGCCGGCATGCGTCTGTACGGTCTGGTTCAGGTGAAGACCCGCAAATCCCGCGCCAATTCCACAGCCGCCTCTCCAGCGCGCGATGCGAGTTTTGAAGATCTGGATAACGAGCGCAAGCAGTCCGAGGAGTACAAGTTGATCTACCACCAAGCTTTCAAAGGAACATGTCTGGCTTTCCGGAAGCAAATCGCGGACTCCTCGCTGCAGATGCACACCGAAGCTCTGCGAGCAACCGTCGATAGGCTTCTGGCAGTCTTTTGCAACGATCCGCTGACGTTGGAAGCCGAGGAGGATGACGACAAATTCACTCCAGGTGGAAGGAAGCTGTTCGGCTCCTCGGCTCTACCTGGCTCAGAGAAAGGGAACCCGTTCGTCAATGCTTTCATGGGCAATGGTAGCAAGTCCAACACGCCCAGCTTGAGCAAGACTGCCGAGCGCGACAAGTTCTTGCCATAATCCACAATCAAGACTATCACTGCCTGAAGGTCATCGTCGTGCTGTTACATCACGTACATCGGCCATGTCAACAATTTCTCCTTTCGACCCTCAATGCATCTGCGGACGCCAACGCTTCACAAATCGCGCACAAAGCCCTCGACTGGATGCAGTACAACACTGGCAGGACCGTGCCATCCCGCCGCTGCAAGAAAAGCGTTCGCACTGGACCGAACAGTGTCACCACTAAGAACAGTTCAGCCATCTTCTTCAAGTGAAGCGCCACAGACTGCCCGTCGTACGACTGGGACAGAACCACATCCGTGGGATGAACCGCTTTTCGGCGAACAGGCTGGCCCACACGGTGGCACCGCTAAGATGACACCGCCACAAGGGTGACACTTACTCTAGACAGGATCGGTATCACTATGGCCACTACCATGGTCTGAAAATGCACTGGATCATGCGGTTGTACCGCTAGCGGGCGTCGCAAGCCACAAACCTACTGAAGCACGACTGCCGGGACTTGAGCCACTCTGCTGGATCTTTTGATACAATTCTGCTGAAGGGACCTCACATAAATGAGCTCGAATGAGCTGAACACTTAACCCTTGTCCGTGGACGCATTTTGAGTTACGACCATATGCAGATGTGAGCACCGTTCTCCCTACTTCCTTCCCTTCTCAAGATATCCGCTGCAGAACTTCTTCGGAACTGGATTCACCTGGCTACCACCCGCTAGTCAAAGACTTCACTGCGATGACCAATGTTCGCGAACGCATCTCGAATTCATCGATCGGTGAAGTGACTCGCGGGTCTGGCCTCAGCTCCAAGTTCCGTGCAGGAGGTACCTCAAGGTACGAAGAGCCTATCATGAGCCTATCATGAGCTCAGATGGTAGCCACACAAGGCTGAGAGGGGATACCGGACGGTTCGTCTGTACGTATCATATGCAATCACCATCATGAAAAGGCTGAGGACGGCTGAGCTCCAGCCTTTTACCTCCTCATCTCCGCTCAGACTGCTATCAACCACAATCTGATCAGGTGCGCACCTCTCTGTCAAATGGTAGGAACTGCCGTCTCTTATGCGCAAGCTCACTTCATCTAGCCATGTCTGAACCGCTTCTGGCGCACGATAGTTGCTCGCCCAAGGCCACAGCACAGCTACAGATCCCGTCGGCCCAGTTCCGCACAGGACGCTGGCAAGCGTTCTTCGTACCCACGGCACTATTGTGCCTGTCCATCTCTGGAACTGTGATATTCCCGCTATACATTAGCAGGTCAGCCATCACCACCAGGAACAACGAGGGCATAGGTGATGATACAACAAATTTTGTATGCGATCCTTCCGGGAACACGTTCAGTACTTACGACCCACCGAATCTCTTCGACACACGCTACACATTCGCCATCAATCTTGGCTTCGGCGAATTCGAATTTGCGGCCGCCAAACTTATCGATGTCGGCTGGGATCTGGTCATCAGTCGCGGTGGCCAAGCTCTCGTTGCGTTGTGCATATATCGTACCTTCCGTCGCAGCATGCTGAATGGTTCTGAAACTTCCACGATGAGCTATGACAAGTTCCTGGCTTTGTCATACGCTCCGGACACATTTCTGGCACTATGTACGTATGGCTCTGACCTACTGGTAGGCAGATTGTCAGCGTCCAAAAGAAATGTCTGCCGAAGCGTTGCACTTGTTGCATGCACGATCTATGTCCTGGTATTCCCCACCTGGACGTCGGCCATGACAGGATACCAGGCAGATATGGTCCCTTATATCGCCAGCAATATATCGTCCTATGTCCAAGTGGAGATGAATAGTCTGCCGTCGTGCGACGGCGACCTATTCGACCAAATCCAGGAGGGCGTCTCATTCGACCAAAACGAGGCAGTAGATTGTATCAAACCAATTGTCGACTGGACGCGCATCGTGGGCTTTTCCAACGCAACTTGTGAGCATCTGGTCCCAGCATTGCCATTCAGACATACCATTGACATAAAGCGGGCAGATGTCAATGTTACCGAGGCGTTTATGTACGCCAATGACAACGTATATCAACGCTTTGACGGAGCTGGTACTGGTCTCACACCCAACTATACGCTGGTTTACACTCCACCCCATGCTCAGCTCCGTCCAAGCGGTTGGGAGTATTTCTGGCATGATCAGCGAGTGAAGACTTTGGACGATGTGCTAGAACGAGCTGTTTGCCAGCCAGGAGCAACATACAAATGGGGATTCTCGACCATGCTACTCCTTGCATTTCTCGTAACGACAGTCTGCATAATGCTGACCCTTTATGCAGTCTGGCTCGATGGCATGTTCTTAAGACACGACGGCAAGGTTGAGGATGTGTTCGGAGCACTTCGCGCAGCTTTTCTGGTCGTTTCCTCCTTTCATGCCGAAGTCGGAGCTGAGGCTACTATATTGAGAGAGAAGGAGCTGCGATGGCAAATCAAGCAGGCCTCGGCGCATGTTCGCATAAGGCCTATGGAGCTTATCGCCCGTCCTCACGGCACAGTCTTCTGGACCGAGATGAAGTCCGCACGTCAGGATGACATCCCACTCTCGAAGCTGCAGGAAATTCGCAGCGGCAGAAGACGGGAGCCAGTCAGACTCATGTACCCCGAAACTGGAGAGGAGCCGCCTCAGGGATGGCCAACGCCGGAGACAACATAAATTCGGCTACGACACGATACAGCCGAAGTCCTCGAACATTGCTCAGATGTACCAAGCAGGACGAAGGTACGAAGGAACGTGGTGACGACGTCGATGCGAAGAGGCTACCAGATCCATTCGGTCTCGATATGGTGGAGATCAAGTGGGGTTATGAATGCGAGAAGTCGTAGAAGGGAGGGCGATTGATGCAGGAACTGAGATGGCTGGCCGATCGTGTGCCATAGTCCGTGCAAGTGCATGCCGACGAGTGGTGGCAGGGACAGGCTCTCAGGGAGAAGCGACGGCAAACTACATGCATTGTACCTCTGCAGGTCTCTCTCTATTGTACACTTGAAGAACCTGATGCCGCCGTCAACGTCCGACCCGTCACTCGTTGGTGATGAGCTTTGTAGACCAATATATCCGTCCCCTTTCCGCTCACGGGGTTTCTCGCACAGCGATCGGCTTTAGAGATGCCATATCAATGCACACGTCGCTGTCGTTGTTCTCCTTGATCTTTTCCGGACGACCGAGCCCGCTGTCGCCGTGTGACAACCCGCACGAAACCTTTCCGGCGGTCATCGACTCAATGCAACGCTTCAAGAAGCCGGCCATTGCTGGCATGCAGCAGCAAATCCTGGTCGGTATGTTAGCTGGAGGGACAGGCTTCCGAGGGACGATCGCGTCCTCAGGTTAGCTTACATGCTGCAACATAGTTCGATCTGGATGTTTGCATTAGGAGACGGCAGCGGAATTGAATATTGGTCTGCTGGAACAACTTACACCACACCATAAAGTGAAAGGCAGGTAGTCCCACGTAGCGTTTCCGACGCTGTTCAACTTGTGCAATTCAGTAAGGCGGACGATGGCGCAGGCTGTTACGACGAGCCCGACGAGGAAGCAAGAGATGATGCTATACCCACAAGTCAGTCCATAGGTACAAACGAACTAGCCGACAACATACCCCAATTTTTGCTTCATCGTAATCTGCAGAGCGAGCAGTCTTGGAACGGGCAGTATGATAATGACGATGTCCAGAACGGCATTCATTGAACCGCTGTAATACGCCAATGCTGCACAGTTGATACAGGATGTATTATTGTATCGCCAGCCTGGGTGTCATGTGTTATTAGACAGTCAGATGCGCCGGACGAGTGACATACCACATAGGATGGTGCAGCCAATCATAGTAGCCATCAGAGCAGCGAAGGCGGCAAGAGACAGGAACCAACTGAGAGCTTTGCAAAGCAAGCGGAAATTGTGGTTGCTTGAATCGGCTTCCGGCCAGATGCGGAGGTAGAGTAGAAGCAAGGAGAGCTTCGTGAAGTACGCCGCAAAGATGTATATTGGCTGAGAGGCAACGAACCACTATAAGATGTCAGTGAAGGTGGCGAAAGGGCTATTATGGCCCGAGTACGAAAGATGAATACCTTAGCCCAGTGTAGGACGTATGGGATAGGCAATGTCCACACATCCTGGCCCATTCCGTAGTGAACCATGACGAGACCACAAACAACAGAGGCCACAATCGGCAAGTAGCAGATCGTGGCGACACCGTCGTCCCAACGATAGCCAGCTCCGCCCCACTGCGGCCGCCGCGAGGCAAGACGGGCGAAGAAGAACAGCGTCGCTAGTACGAGAAACGCAATCAAGACAGCTCTGGCCCTGGGACCCTTCAAGAGCGGAGTGTACAAGTCAGCAATTGGCTTAGACATGTGTAGGGACAGGAAGGCTCCGAGGCATATACCATGCCTTCTATGCCTGGGCACGCACTTCGTCTTCATGGGCGACAAAGCCGCAGCTGCTTGCTTGGAATTGCGCTCCTTCAAGAGCTTCGACCTCCGATGGACAAGCTTTGATTACACAAGATGTAAGGGCGTCGACCATAGGTCCCGACTGAGCACAGTAACAAGGATCTCCGATCGTGCAGTTGAAGCTGCCGAGAATCTGCAAACCACACGATGTGACGCATTGCGGGAGTTCTGCAGCAGCGGTGAAGTTGAAATTGGCGAGTTGAGCTCGCGCAGGCGACGCGGTAAGGACGACCACGATGGCCAGCGCGATGAGTGAAAAGAATGGCATAATGACTGAGCTTCCAGTCCGTAGCGATTACACGCGAATGGACTCTCGTCGTCGAGGTCGACGCCAGCCGGCAGGGAGGGGAGTGAGTATAAGAGCAGATGCTCTGGGCCATTAGGAGGTAGCGTGACGACACTATGGGGAGGCTGAACGAAGATCTGGAATTGCTTGTCCTGGACCATGATCAGATGAGCGGACGTGCCTCGTGCGAGTCGTTAGTGTGCGGTACTTCTTGGGTTGGAAGCTAGCAATGCTGCAGGCGGCACGGCATGCAGTTCTGTGAAAGCGTCCCAGTGCCGTTCGCTCTCGCAAAGCAAAGGCCTCGATTGGAGGGATCTCCTTGTGAACCTCAGGCGGGCTTTGGGCGTTCAAGCATCCCAATGCGATCGCACGCTGTAGGGTCGTGGGCCATGAGGTGCAGAGCTGTCGTGACTCAGGTGTCTTGCAGATTGCGTCTGTACCGCGATGGTGCCCGGCGCCATCATTGGGATATTCCTTCCTTCATTTGACGCCAACGCTGTCAAAGCGACTATCAACGGCCTCGTAGTGTGTACTTCTGCAAGACCTCCGGAGGTACAGAAGAAAACATGGCAGGCCTTGAGGGATGGTGCCGATTGGGGGCCGAGAAGATGCTAATGTAGGTGTAAAGATCGCCAGCATTGCAGAAGGCGTGTGTAGCGTACCTCCTAGAGCGCCAGCTGCCGTGATTGGTGTTTTCGTCCCGTCGTGACGCCAGAACTGTCAAAGCGACGATCAATGCCTCAAATCGTATGTACCTGACATGCAGACACGGCAGAAATGATCGCACCAATTGGGGGCCAAGAAGCATGATAATGTCGATGTGGAGCACAAGGAGAAGGAGAGATCGGGGAGTGACAAGAATGTCGTGAATCGGCAGCCGATTTACGTCGGAGGTGGCTCCGCACTACAAGACACCTCTTAGAACTAACGCGACTGACATGGGAAGAGGAACAGCGACCAGCTTCATATCGTATGCCTAGTCCTAATATACTTCTGGCAACCCGCCATCCTCATCGCCTAGCAGGAATGGCAAATCGATCATCATCGTCACCCAATTCGTCCGAGTCCCAATCGTCCTCTTCATCATTTCGTGCCATTTCCAAGAACCGCCCAAGATCCAGCTGCACCCAGTCTTGATCATCTTGTCCGTTACCAGCAGGCTGCGCCAGGCGTGGTCGACCGCGACCTGCAGCATCACCTCGCCCACCACGAGCACCGCGTCCACGTGCTCGTGCACGCTCGTGGTTTCGTACTGCGAGCGCGGGACCTTGACCGGGTGGATGGGCTGGAAAAGGATTACGCTGTCTTCGTCCGCCGCGCTGCGCAGGAACAGGCGCATTCTCCGGCTCGTGCAGGTGAACTTGGCCCATCGCAACGACCAGCGGCTCTTGAACGGCGGGAGGCTCGGGCGCAGCAGGAAATAACGGCACGGCGCGCTCGTTCTCCTCCGCCTGAGCTTGAGCCGCTGCTTGTTCAGCTTCTGCCTCATCCGCAGCTCTCGCCGCTTCGATCGCCATCTGCTCCCATGCCCGACCACCGCCGAAACCACGCCCATCTTCAGGTCCTTGGCCCTCATCGCCTTCTTCCAGTTCCCAGAGTCGTTGGAAACAAGGCGAGCCGCCTTTGTTGAAGTGCTGGTATGGGTTCTGGCTGTCCAGCCATGATCCGCAGAGGTAGCAGAAGTGCGTATTGCAGTTGAAGCAGTTCATGTGGTTGCAACCCATGGTCTTTTGCACTGGTGCGCTGCAGTATGGGCAGGGTGAGGTGTGGAGTCGAATGTAATCGTAGCTGGCCTTCTCTTCCGCGGATAGCTCGCTCGGATCGCGAGGGTAGCAGCGGGCGAAAGGGCCATGCCAGCCTGCGTAGCAGACTTTACAGAATGCGTATGTGCATTTCTCGCATACGGCAAGTCTGTCATTCGGATCTGGAGGGATATTGCTCTTATTCGTCACTGGCGCGGCGTTAATCGCGTCCGATCCAGCAGCGCCATTCTCAACATCGCTGTCCACGTCTGAAGCAACCTCGTCGGCGATGTAAGCCGTGAGATCGGCTGGAATGGGCTTGTACTTCGGATTCTTGGCCGGACCCTGACACCATGGCCTCGGACAATAGATCGTTGTCTTATCGGCTTCCAGCTTCTTCTTGCGCTTCATCTCAACGTATCTCCGTACGACACTCTCCTCCACGCCCATGGCGAGCAATTCTCGAGGATGTACAGTGCGCTCGGTCTTCCGCTTTCGCATCTTGCCGTTCGCACCCATCTTCTCGGCAGCACATCCTGGCTCCAAGCATTTCACCTGCGCCACATCTCCCTCTTTGATGGCGTTGTTGTACACGTCAGTCAAGCAGGACCGGCAGAAAACGTGATGACAGCGTTTCATGCGGTAGCATTTGGCGCCTTTCTTTGGATCGAGGCATATGCCGCAGTCGTACGTGCCAGAGTCAAAGGTGGCTTGTGTTGTCCTGTTGTCGAAATCTACCAGACCCGACTCCTTGGTCACTGGCAGGACCATACATCCTTCTGGGCCCTGATCCAGATCAAAGCCACGCTCTGCGGCCTGCTGGAGATGGTCGATGTACGCGAAAAGAATCTGACATCTCCCATACTCTTCCCAAAGATTCGCAGCCTCTCCCTCCAACTCGTCCAGCTTCTCTTTCGGTAGCCAATTTAGGTGACTCGATAGTCTGACCGTTGGCGGGGCTCCATTCGGATAATTTGACGGCAGTGTCAAATGCAGGGTGAGGGATGGCATATGCAAGAATGAAATATCGTGCTCGATGTAGGCGGCGGCGTTGGCATAGCTCGTTGGCGCATCACCTTTCACGGTCGAAGAAGTCGGAGCGAATCGAACCAGAAGCGGATTCGTAGGTGCTACAGGGAGTTCAAGAGTCGCAGTGAAAGCATCGCTTGGATCGAGAACGAGCTCAGGATAGATGGCGGCCAAAGAGCCCAACTCCTCCTCCCTCTCATCGTCGTCTGCTGTAGCCATGGCTTCGAAGTTGAGTCCGTAGTGTTGTGAGTTCCAGCGGACCCGGAAGCCAGTGCTATAAGGGAAGCATTAGTATGTTTGTGTGTCTGACCCGCAGTCGCAGGTCTCTTCGCCTGTCGTTGGAATGGTGACTCTGACAAAGATTCCGGTGCTTCTGCAGTGGCAACATGTGAAGAGTGGACTTCTAAGAAAGCATAAGAGCGATGACGCTAGTTCGCTGCTGACTCAATTCCCATCTCGACGGACCCAGATCCGCTCTGTATATTTGGAACCTCACGTTGTCTTTTACTTCTTGTAATACGTCTTCTATATCTTCATACGATGCAGCGATCTTGGCCGTGTAAACCAGCATGTCCTGGCATCGCCATTCAACCGACATGCGGCAATGGGCGGACCTGCCTCCGTCGATCTCCACCCGAACTTAGCTTCACTTTATGACGTGAAAGTCCACCTCACTTCATCTTCGCGTTCCTCTCCTATTCGTGTTGGTCCAAACAACCTCCTTCGCCGCCTACGCTCACCATGGACGGTCCGCCTCTCGCCTCACTGTCCCTAACGCACGTCAACTACGATCCTACCGACCGCATTGCATGGCTATGCGCCCACCTCGCCCTAGTCCCGCAAGCATTGGTGATAACCTACACGGCATTGATATGGAGTACACGGGAGATTGAGATCCTATTGATGTTCGCTGGACAGATGGGCTGTGAGGCGTTGAACTGGATACTCAAGCGCTACTTCAAAGAGCAGCGGCCGACACGTGAGTGAAGAAGGAGTACATACAATGGGATATCTCGGACGCAAGTTCTGACGCCGCATCGTAGAAATCGTGGGCAAAGGCTACGGTATGCCGTCTTCTCATGCTCAATTCGTGGCCTTCTTCGCGACGTATCTTACGCTCTTTCTACTGTTTCGCCACGATCCGCATAATCACCCGCATGCATCAAGCACGCATACGCCGATACCACTGTGGCAGCGCATCGGCACGGCGTTGGCTGCCATTGGAGGTGCAGCCGCCGTAGCTCTGAGTAGGACGTACCTGAAGTACCACTCGCCGAAGCAGATCAACGTGGGATGCCTGGTTGGAGTCGCATGTGGTATTGCATGGTTCGTTGTAACCAGCATTGCTAGACGCAGCGGCCTTGTGCATAAACTGCTCGAGCTTCCGCCTCTGCGGTGGGCACGTATGCGAGATTTGGTCGTCAGCGAGAGCTTGGAGGACGCTGGGTGGGAGAGGTGGCAGCAGGTTGTCAAGCGGAGGACGGCGAGCGCGAGGAAGCGTAGATGATCGGAAGCGAAAGAACAACTTTGGTTCGTCAAGGCATCGTAAGACTTCGCATCGCTTGTCTAGATTGTTGTTGCTGACTCCAATACAAGCAACGAATGATCAGCGATTGCAGCTGCCCGACTCCTCGCTTCAGCTCGCTTGAGACCAGGTCTAGTGTGTCTCTGATACATTGCGGCTCAAGTCGCAGCGCTCTCACGACTCACGGTGAAAGTTTCAGCAGCACGTATTTGAAGAGTGCCACTTTTCTCTGCGAGCACCGGGATGAGCGTCAAACGCCTACGAGTTCAATGGTAGTGCCTATACGGACGACGCTTGCGAAGGATTCTGCCTTTACTGGCAGGATCGTGCACTCGACCGGTTGACTACATCTTACCGGCGACCAACATCAAGACGAAGACCCAGGCGGATGGTAGAATCTCACTGTCTGGAGGAAGATGGTTCCGTCCAAGTTGTCGCGAAGCCGTTGGCGGCTGAGCGGCTATGGCACTGAAAATCATTCTCGGGATCCGGAACAGGGTGTAATCATCTCCGGTAGCATCGTATGATCGTGCTACGATGGTCTGGGAAGTAAGCAAGAATGTCTGCAACTCGAACACCATTAGGAGCTCCGACCAGATGCCATCACGCATTATTCATGCAGTAAGGAGCTTGACTTTGAGATCGACCGCACCGTGACAACGCTTCACTTGGAGCCTGTCTCAGCATTGCGATGTCATCTGATAGCCGCACTTCAACAGCATTCGCCTCGTCTCAGCTTCACTATTGCTACTGAGCGATGCTCCTTTGCAGTGAGGTCTAGCATGAGCTAGGCACGAGCTTCTGGAGACATCACTTGTGCCCAGGCCGCAGCAAAGCTCCCATTTCGCGACTATATTACTCGCACTGATACCCCTTCCACTCCATCCTTCTTCCATCCTCCTTCTTCAACCTTCTCCCACTCCACCTTCCTCATATCTTCTTCAAACAACACTTCTTCAACAAAACAATCTTCATCTCTAACAACATTCAATACCACTTCCACGACAACATTCGGCGCAACATGAAGCGCGAGCGTTCCGAAAGTCCGCCTGTGAGTGCCGGAAGTCGGAGTCACAAACGGCTCGCCCAAGGCGATGATTCCCCTGACACGACTCGGCCGCATATGGCGGCGTACTCTCCTTGCTTTGCGAAGGCCCAGAAAGCTCTGGAGGTACTCGCGAGAGACTTCATTTCGAAGCACAAGCAACGTCGCGCTGCAGGATATCGTAACGACAGGGTCAATAACATTGTTGGCGATCTGGAAAAGTACTGCGATTCGGCGAGGGGCCGGCCATCCGTCCGACCGGTCTCACTCTACGGACTTATGGGAGCTGGAAAGTCTCTTACCCTTTCGGGAATATTGGACACCCCGAATCTCGCTGCAGACAGCGATAGCAGCACGAGAGGTACTTACCTCGTGCACGAGTTTTCTCAAGCCGAAGACTGGCAGCAGAGCGAGTTCCAGGTCAACGCATGCTTCTATCCACTGACAGAAATTCTGGACACTGTGGAGAGGCGCTGCGAGAGCATCTTCACATACTTGGAGTGCACGGATCCATCGATCGAACAGGATGAGGTTGATGTCGACGATCAGGAGGACCAATACGAAAACTACTTGGGTGCTATCAGCTACTTTCACACGCTGCTTTGCGGTGCCGAAGAGTTTGACACCGAGGAGGCGCTACAGGAATACTTTGCAAATGAGTATGAAGAGCGCAAGGCGCTGGCTCAACCCGGAAGCTTGCAGACCGCCGTGCCCCAGGTGGTAATCGAAGCCATCATGGCGTCTATCAAGGCCCTGATGCTCACTCGGAAGCTTGACAATGGAGCCGAGCGACGCTCTGCAGACAGCATAGAAGAACTCTCTTTGGCCTTGGGCGACATGTCTGGACCTGGCGAGGAAGAAGGTCCACACCCGTGGCCCATTATCTCAAAAATCGAGATTCGCTGCAAAATACCTCTCCTCAAGGAAGGTATTTCGGTTGCAGACACACCGGGGTCTATGGACAGTAACCGCGCCATTGTCGAGGGTACAAATGCATACATGGAGCGCGGACGACGGGGCCCGGTCTTCATCGTGACGCCAATCGAGCGTTGTGGTGAGAACACCGAGCTCGATCGAATGCTCAAGGACATGTTTCGCGGTGGAAGACACGAGCAGACGTATGTCGTCTTGACGAAGATTGATCAGATCAACAAGCTCTCGGCTAGAGCCAGAAAGGCCCTGTCACATGAGCACCTTGCAGAGGTTTGCAAAGCAGAAGAGGCAATGAAGACTTTCGTGGCGGAGAACGAGGCGCTCCTTTCCTTGGCCAGCCGTATGGTCACCGATGACACACTTCCTGACGAGTATCGCGAGATACGTGCTGCGATCGCCCGTCGAACCGAGTTGGCCGCTCTGATATCGCACACCAAGAATCGCATCAAAGAGGTGGCGGTTGAAGATCGCAACACGAAGGCTAAGGCTTGCCTCAAGGACAAGTTCAGAAAACTGACCAATCTAGAATACGCCCCAGACCTCGAAGTGGTTTGCGTTTCAGGCCACGAGTACAGGAAACATTTGGAAGGCGCGACTGGTCAAGATGCTCCATGGCTGTCCAAGGAGGGGACTGGGTTCCCAGAGCTACAGCGGCTTATTCTCCGGTTCCCGGCAACCAGAAAATTTGATGCCCTGCGGAAGATCTGCTCGCACAATGTGCCTCACTGCTTTCGTAGCATCGTCAGGACCCTCACAGAGCCCGAGATTGGCGGAGACATTGCTGGCGCGAGCGAGCTGCGCAGCCGTCTGCTCCATTCCTGGAACGAGTACCGCACTACAGCGATGGAAACGTTGGCGACAGAGATGCGACAAGCGTTCGAAACACATGTTGCGCAATACCTCCGCATACTGTCTAGAAGCGACGCCTGGAAAGCAAACGCTGAAGCCCTCCTCGATCAGTGGGGCAAGTGGCCCATCATCACGTTCAGGTCCTTCGTTAGGAGGAACGGGATCTGGAGGCCCAAACGCAGTCGCAAGAACATCAATTGGAACATAAGCATCGAAGGTATCTTCGCTGCCAAGGCTGGGAACGGCTGGGTCGCTTTGAGGAAGGGAGCATCAGGTGTTGAGACCTCTGTCGACTCTGGCATCTCAAAAATATTGAAGCGAATGGAAATCATTCTGACGGAGAAAGCTTTCCAGAATCTGCCTGGAAAGGATGGTTGTCTTGGTGCTCTGGATGAAGCGAACTCCGACATGTCAGGGCGTATCAAGAAGTTGTTCCTCCGACTCTCCCAGGATCTCGACAAAATCTACGCCAAAGCTACTATGGACGACGGTACAACGGAGTCTTACGTCTCGCGTGCCATGCGCGATGGCTACGTCAATGCTACTGCCGTCGACCGCAAGAATCTTGATCGCGCGGCGCTCGATCGGCTGGATCTTGACCTTAGAAAAATGAGCATAGGACGGAAGGCACACGAGCTCCGTGCTTGGATCATTCGAGGACAGCTACTTGGATTCGCAGGAGACACCGCAGCCAATCTGCCCGCGATCCCGAGTGTGATCGATGCTGTTGCTGAATACTCTCAGGCCGACTTCAACGAGGTCCTCGAGGACGCTTGTGGCAGACTTGGAAAGATTCTCGATGACACCATCAAAGCCATCTTGAGCGACTTTGATATACGCTACGCCGCGAAAGCAGAACCAGCCGCTCCGGAGGATGCGCAACACATCGACTTCCTGCTCAGCGCAGCAAGCGATGCAATGCAGCAGCTGGAAGGTCCAGTCAAGGGACACCTCGAAGCTTGCGAGGAGTACGAGAGGACTGCGGGACAGAGTTGTGCTTGAATTCGAAGCACTCCCAAAGAAGTTCTGGAAAGGTCGCACGGAACAGTGGCAATGCTGTGATTTATCTGACTTCAAAAGTTATTGCGACCGTTCGAAGGCGAAGCGGTGTGTCTCCTCCATGGAGTGCACAAAAGCGAACAAAAGCGACTTGCATTCTTGATTGGTCTTGCGTACGCCTTGAGTGCATGCGAAAGTCACTTCCGGCCAGCCTGGTGAAGTGCGTGGGACAAACGGTCACTTGCAATTATCGGTGAAATAGCAGCACTCAGCTGAACCCCAATGAAAAGTTTAGAATATACCTGCTGTGACACTGTGGCCAAGTGAGATGTTCACCAAAAGTTGTTCGCGGAGTGAGCGACAGCAACATTATGTCGTGATCGTGCTTGTAGCGGTTTCACTTGGTGCAGGATGTCACTGCTATACTCGGTATGCTTCAAATGCGGTCCACAAACACTTCCTCCCGTAACAGAAGATCGAGGAGGTTTTGGTCCTCATCATTGACTCCGTCCAGCGAGGATAATCGTCCACCACGGCAATGGAAGCATTCACCGTGCCGCAAACGACAATTGGAGCCAGGAGAGCAAGACTCTTTGTAGAAATGCCGGTCAGAAATGGATGTCCCGATCTCTTACATCTCTTCATCGACGGCAGGCCTCAGCGGTCTGATTATGTCTTCAACGATTCAGCCGTTGTGAGGCTCGATGAGATGACTTTGGTACACAGTTGTCGCTTCAAGTGGAGGCGATGAGGAGGAGAGGCTTGTTGATGGGAAGGGAAAGTGAATCGTGAACTAGATCACCTCGGAGAACAGTTTCGACTGCGTACTGCAGCGTGCTGCGATGCATATCGACCACATCCCGCGACAAGAGCCATGCATCCCTGACTGACCCTCGTCGACTCCAGCCACGGCTTCTGCTTCCGGCCTCCAGCGAAATGTATCGGAATGAAAAACATCAGGACAGAGCTTCACTCAACCTCACTCTGCCATTTCTCGAACGCCTTGGGGTCTGGAAAGAACTCGGTATGACCATCCAGTGCGACGGTCAGTAGATCCTTCGAATCTCGTCTCGTTAACGTCTCGTCTCGACTGTGCTACGCTTAGCGAATGGGTCTGTTAGCAGCTACTTCGCAGTGTTCCATCACCGAGCCGATGGAGCTATAGGATTCCTTTCCCACATGCAAAATGTCCGAGGATATTTGCGATGCCAGAGACGGGAGGTTGCTGTCGTCCGCCCAAAGTTCGCCGCGGAGGTGCCACGAAGTCTTGGCGCCGGGATCAACGACATGCGATCCTCAAACACAGTGAACATCACCGAAATGGACCATCAATAGCGAAACGCCAAACTGCAAACTCGATCTAATCAGCCATCATGCAGCGCGCGGCGGCGGCCGCACCGCCAACGGGCCAGCATCTCTATGCGTACTGCCATGTCAAGACCAACCAGGTCCTCTACTCCTTGTCAAGAAATCTCAATGTGAGTTCAAACCGAGCCATTGACCTTTGCAGCAATCTTCTGACAGATTCTACAGAACTCCCACTTGAAGCAACTACCCGATGTCGGCGCCAACTACACACCTCCGAAACTACGAAAAGATCACTGGCGGCCGCTCTTCGCCGTCAGCCTCCCCCCCACCGAAGATGGACGATTACAGAAAGTCGACATGATGCGAAGGTTGCGAGAATACCGAATACTACACGAACTATACTGGGAACCTCCAGACGAGATGAGCCGGCCGATGTCACAGAAGAAGATTGACCAAATGCAGAGGAAATTGGAGGATCGAGGAGGCAGCAAGAAGGAGACCGTTTACGATGTCGTCGCACGGGAGAAGAAGAAGATGCGGGTCAAAATGGTCATGGATCAAAAGGCCAATTCGATTGCGGACCTCGCAGCGACACTGCTGAAACAAGACGAGGAGGGTGCCAGGTTGAAGGAAGAGCTGGACGCCCGACTTGCCGCGGAGAGGGAGAGGGACTTGTCGGAAATCATCAGGTTGGCGCAGAGTAGTGACGCGGTTCTAGAACGACATCTGATGAAGGAGAAAACGCTCCGCGAAAAGATCGCATCACTACCGGCAGAAAAGGCGAAGCCTCTCAAGATCACTCTGAAACAGAAAAACATTGACATCGCCAGGTGGCAGTGGGCGCGCAAACAAGTCAGGATAGCGAGGGAAGCACGGGCTGCACAAGCAAGAGTGGACAGCGAAGCACAGGCTGCGGAGGCCGGAGAGGGAGCAGAGGCAGCGGCGGAGGGCGAGGGAGTAGAGAATGCGATTGAAGATTGGTCCGAGGAAGATATTGCGTACCTTCGAGAGAACTTGGAACCCTTCCCGCAGAATCTGAAGAAGCACGCGTCCAGCAATCAAAGGACGCCGGCTAAGACCTACTTCACGGCGGACGGAGTGACCGTGAGGTGGGCGAATACCGGAGATGCTGAATTCGCTGCACAATGGCCGACGGGCGTCGCGCTTGAACCGTTGGGCATCACACGATACAGCCATCCGAAACTGCCTGATTCGCCCGACGAACCCGAATTCGAGCCTATAAAGGAGGTGGCGGAGTTCAAGGCGTTGCAATGGTCGAAGCGCAAGGAGAACTGGGAGCTGCCTCCTGGCATTGCCGATAGGGTCATGGCTCGCAGGGCGGAGATGGGGCTGGAGGAACATCCAGATCTGGCGAACAAGTTCCAATTTGCTGAATTCCAACCAGAGGCCGAGACAGCTGAGATGTTGGCTTTCGAGACAGGGGAGGCAGAGCTCGAGGAGGGTTCGAGGGAAGAGGCGAGCATCGAGCTCGACCAAGCCGCGAAGACCGAGGAAGGCGTGGAGGTCGAGGAAGATGTTGAGCCCGAGGAGTACGATGTTCTGGTGAAGCCTACCATGACATTGCAAGAAAGGCGAGCAGCCATCGCTCGCATGCACAAACGAGCACTCGAGGCTGCTAAGGAGCAGGCTGAAGCTCGCTTGAGGAAGAGGCAATTGGAGAAGAGGGAAAGGAGAGAGAAGGCCAAGGCCAACACGAAGCAGGGTCTTAGCGGAAAGATCGATCCTTCGACGTTACCCGATGTCTCACCATCGGGCGCCGGAGCAGAAGTCAGGGGTTCATAGATGCCAAGCTAGAGTTGGCTGTACATTACAAACTCATTGTGTAATACCCCATACATCCTGTCTTCAAGGTGAACGACCATCGTGTGCTGTCGGCCCGGCCTTGTTCGCTACCAAGGTGGCCTGCTAAGCTACCTTCGTGCTTCCAGTCAAACTGCACGATCCAAGCTACCCAGATACACTTTGTCTGGTTGCGTGCCAGTGACGACAGAAAACTATGTCCTCGACAGAACCTTGTTGGTCGTCAAAGTACGCATGTCGATGCCTAACTGCCCAACCTGGCACGCAGTGTTCACGGCACACGTTTCGTTCGATTGGCTTGGACCACGGAGTTCGAGCGGAGGCGCGGTCAGCAACTCTCTTGACATTCTAGTAATCCATGCACGATATGAGTGGAATCGGCTGAACATCGGAGAAAGGAAAGCAAAGTGAAGGATATATTCAACAGAATTCCCCCTTCCACCAATCAAGCAAACCCGCCCATTTGGCCCGTTCGTAAGGACCGGCTTATAATAATATAACGAAATGGAAAGGGGTTTCTGGACTCGTGTTGTGACGGTAAGAGTTTCTTTTGCAGTTTCTTTTGCCGTTTTGGTTGGGCTTGTGAGAAGCCATCTTTTGCTTGCGTGGGTTGTGTTACTTACTGTTTCTGATACTTACTGTACGTAGCAGTTGGTCGTTCAACGATGTGTTTTGTTTTGGTGGCGTGTTGGTGTTGTTCGCCAGGGTTCGAGCCCGTCGAAATTTGGAGCTGGCAATGCCGTCAAGCACTCGCTGAGACATGGACATTGCGGTCTCGCTTTGCTGATCGAAAAGCATTCAGTCTCTTTGATCGATTCGGTATTTGGAGGCTCGGTTGTCATTATGTTGGCGGGCCCGTCCGCAGGCCAAACGAGGCGCACGGGAGCAAGCATAGCTGCACCGCCCGCACGGCTCTTCCGCGCATTCACCTGCAGACATCTGCATGTGACCATGTTTCCGCACGGAGTCCAGGCTTTCTCCAAACATTGTAGCTGTTCTCCTTGTCGACGCAACGTCTTGACTTCCAAAACTTCATCTTTGGAACTAACACTTCACTTCGATTGAGCAAACGGCTCATCAGCCACAACCATGCAGCAGGGGCGTGCGTGGTTCATGGAGCCGGCCTCGCGCCACTTCGATCCCAGCATGTCCAAGAATCCGTTTGTTAACGGAGCTAGTGTTTATCGATTCGTAAGTTCTGCCAACACAATACTATCCCCAAACACAACGCGCGCGCAGTGTCTGATAGTCAACGCAGATTCTCGGCGATCCACTCTGCGTCTTGTGCGGAAAGACAGGCCATCTCAACCGCGAGTGTAACGCCAAGGGCACAAACGAAGAACTCCTCCCAGACGAGCAGAAATTTCTCTGGAAGGTGGTCATTGACGAGCAGAATCGGATCAAGGCCGCGCGCGGCTTGCAGAAGACGCAGCCGACGATGGCGCTGGCTCCTGGAAATGAGACGATTCAACGGGCGCCTGTGAGGACTGGTCGACTGCCGGGAGAGAATGCGCAGCACGATAAAGGCGTATTTCGACCGTACATACGCCCGGAGATGGAGTCAATGCGATCGAGTGCAGCCAGAGACTCTGTGCCGAGGGAGGAGTTTTCGAGAGACAGTCGTCCTAGAGAGTTCTTGCCCGAGAGATACTCGTCCTACTCGCCGATGCCGCAGCAGCGAGTGCAACATCTACCAGAACGGTACGCCTCACCGATGCCGCAGCAGCGAGGGCAGCGTGTACCAGAGCGACACGCTTCGCGGGATCATTACGCACCAGGGGAGTATTCTTCAAGACGTCAATACGTGCCGGCAGACGATGTTCGGAGAGAGCCTTTCGAAAGAGAATACCGAGACATCCGATACGAAGACCACTATCACCGCCATGAATCCCGACCACCGCCGGAGTACGAGCGTCGAAGTGAGGTTCAAGATTCGATTCCAGCGGAGGACATTCAGGACAGGAAGCGCAAGTTTGACGAAGAAATCCTCTCAAGGCGTGCACCGATCATTCGTGTTGACAATAGCGAAGGTTCAAGTCGAGCGCGTGAAGTTGAGGTCCAGCAAGCTTTGGCTGGTCCGTGCGGACCCGTCACTCTCCAGGGCAAGAACGACATGGGCAGAAAGAAGCCTACGACATTCGAACCGCTGCCAAAACTCGCCTCCTCTAATCCCAATCTCATCCCTCTCGGTATGGGTGCCGCGAAGAGGATGTCGAACGGAGAGCCCAAGATCGTCGGTCCACATCCATCGACCATCCGCGTCTCAGCGCCGTACATCACCCAGTCGGCCGTCGAGAAGCGCCTTCAACCTCCCGGACTCGATGCACAAGAGAGGAACATCGCAGCGGCGCGTGAAGATCAGTTCTGTCTACAAGGCGTCACCTGGCTGGATAATGTCCGGCGAGCACTGCAACTTCCCATCAGGACCTTCACGACTGCTTGCGTCTATTACCACAAATTCCGTCTGGCACACCCCACGAGCGAATACAGTTGGTCAGACGCTGCTGCGGCGAGTCTGCTGACGAGTTGCAAGAATGAGGATACGTTGAAGAAGAGCAAGGATATTCTGGCGGCGGCGTATAATATGAAGCAGTTGTCAAGCCATGAGCAGGTTGGGTCGGATGATCCTATGTTTGATGGACCGAGCAGGGCAGTGGTGGGAGTGGAGAGGCTGATACTGGAGAGTGGTGCGTTCGACTTCCGCAGTCGGTCGCCTCATCAGGTGCTGGTGAAGATTTGCAAGAGCTTGCCCCCGAGTGAGGACCTGCGGAGTGTTGCACAATTGGCGTGGACGGTCCTCACAGACTTGCACCGCACATTTGCACCGCTCAAGCAAACGAGTGCAACTTTATCGCTGGCAAGTCTTGAAATCGCAGTGCAGCTCAGCACCATCGCTTCTCCGACCAAGACCTGCTCGGTACATTCCGACCTCCGCGCTCTCAACATCTCCAAATGGTACACAACCCGAGCAGAAGTAATGGAAACCCTCCTTGACGCCCTCGATCTCTACACCCACCACACAGGCGCCACCACCCTCGGTCCGAAGTACTCTCTCGACGACCTCATCCGCATCCGCCTCGCCTTCAACAAGGAATGCTCAGAATCCAACCTCCCACGACACACCAGCATCCAACCTCCCACATCCCCGGACAACACCAATGGCGGGCCAGCTTCCACTCTCCGCGTCGCCAACGGCCACCCGACCCCCGTCTCCCCTCCTCAACCCGACACTCTGCAGCCCACCCAACAACCCGCTGCAGGACCCTTCCAACCCGAACCCGAGGGCGGCGGCACATTACGCTTCATGCTCAATCCGCAACGCGCCGTCGACGAGAGAGCGGAAGTAAGTCGCTACCACGTCGAAGAATGGGAAGAATACGAAGAAGAAATCGAAGTTCCCCTTTCCCGCAACCGATCTCGCGAGCGGAACGGGAGTGATCGCCACCGTCTCCCCGACCGTCCGGAGCGTGAACGAGATGGCAGGTCAAGGGAATTCGAGGACAGGAGAAGTGAGCGGGAAGGTTCCTCGCGGGCGCCTGCACCACCGCTTGTGGGGAGGGAACTGGAGAGGGAGAGGTTGAGGGAGAGGGAAAGGGAGGCGGAGAGGGAGAGAACGAGGTTGCGGGAGAGGGAGAGGGATCGGAGGTATGATGATCGGAGAGGGCATGGTGGGCATGGGCATGGGCACCGAGGGGGGAGGGATAGGAGATTTGAGGAGAGGGGACCACCGCCGTATGAGGGTGGTGGGGATAGGAGGAGGGGGCCGAGGCATGATCGGAGGTGAGATGGGGAGGTAGGTTGAGTGGCGAACGACGTTCTGGAAGGAAGTACGATTCGAAGAGGAAAATAAGCGGTTTAAAGAAACCCTCGGAAGACTCGCTGCTATGACACGTCGGCCTTGAGCGGAGGAAGGTGCGATCTGGTCGTCCTGTAAGCTACAGAACCCTCAAATTGCAAATTTTGACAGAACTCAATCTCTCTCTCGCAGCAGAACCGTTTTCCGCACTCTGTTTCGGCTCCCGTTGGCTGTGCGCGTTGCATGCAGAATAGAAGCGCAGTAACGACAGAATTCCAGACCAGACGCCTTTTATGCAAGTGTCAAAAACAAAACCCAAACAACTTTTCGCGGACCCCTTTTTCCCCATCGCATTCACCAACGCAGTCTCCATCCTTCCAACCCTCCCTCCTTCAACACCCTCCCCTCCCCTCCCCCTTCCCTCACCACCCCGTCCACTACTCCTCCTCACTCTCAAAATCCCCATCCCTCACCCCCTCCGGCGGTCCTCCCCCTCCTCCACCCACACCGGAATTGACCATCAACTTCTTATACTGCCGCTTCAACACGACTCCCGCATAATTCTCTCCTCCCAATTCCTGCACCACTTTCGCGATGAGGTCCCATTTTTGTTCGGCGAAGGAGGATTCCACTCTACGTTTGGCGGAGAGGAGGTGTCCGTTGTCGGTGGGGGAGAGGATTGTGAAATTGGACCTAGGGGGAAACATACTACATTAGCACAGCAGGGGGAGGGAGGGGTAGGGACTCTCGGGGGAAGGGTGGGTGATGTACTTGAGTCGTGAGTACCGGTTCGGCAAGGTGGACGTAGCGGTCTTCTCCCCCGTCAACTCCAACCATTTCGCGCGAATGGGATTCCACTCCGACCCGGCTTCGCGCATTTGGATGAGCATTTGATCCGCGGCGTCGCAGTCGGCGAGACTACGCGGAATAACGCGGGAAGAAGCGTGGGGACCTTTGGTTTTTCGCTGGCGGATTTTGGGGGCGCGGGGAGTGGGTTCTTTGGGGGAGATGATGGGGTCGATTGTTGCTGCTAGGGTGGGGCGGCGGCGTTTTGCAGGGGCTGCGGCGGAGGTTGTGGGTGGAGGGGAGGACTCGGAGTCGTCGTCGGAGGGAGGGAGGGTGGCGGGGCGTTTGCGTGGATTGGTGGTGGTGATGTCCATGCCGCCGCGGGCGGCGTATTGTTGGGTTTGCAGGGGGGTGAGGCTGGCTGGGCCGGAGGTGGGGAGGGCGTGGAGGAAGGAGGCGTTGACGTTGGCTGGGGTGGGGGTTGGGCCGATTTCGGAGGGGGGAGCGGCGAAGCGCATGGCTGTGTCCGGGTCGAAGAGGTCGAAGGATGACATTGTTGTGGTGGTCGTGTGGTGGTGTGGTATGGTGGAGAGGTGGTATTGTTGGAGAGAGGATGTTGGTGTTTTGTCTCGGAAAGTTTGGAGAGCGACGAAGGTCTTGAAGGGGGAGAGGGGGTGGTGAAAAGTTTGTGAGCGAGAGAGATGATGGCCTGAGGATTGAGTGGAAGGGCGGGTGGCATGCACGTGGTCGCATGCATATGAGTGCGTGATGAGCACGTGGCCGGAGGGATGGACGTGAATACTGTGCGGTCAAAAGGACCTTCTTCTTCATATGCCAGTCGTCAGAGGCACGGTAGAAGTTCAGAACTGTTCAGCAACATCAAGACTGGTCTCGAAGAGGTCACTGGAAAGCGCAGTCAAAGGCG
This sequence comes from Zymoseptoria pseudotritici STIR04_4.3.1, assembly GCA_000223685.2. NCBI lineage: Eukaryota > Fungi > Ascomycota > Dothideomycetes > Mycosphaerellales > Mycosphaerellaceae > Zymoseptoria > Zymoseptoria pseudotritici. Next base: position 90,150 of record AFIR01000580.1, read on the forward strand.
GTACAAACAGACAAGAAACACTCGCGGCGATACCACCTTCTCAGACAGACTGACAATTTTCATACAATCCCATTACTTCTTGCCCATTACCTCCATCTCTCCATTACCAACACACTTTCACCTGCATTAATTCCACCTCCCATCTCCACCTCGCAGTAATCAGAAGGGTATCATCGAACGCGCAGTCAGACTCCTCCCACTCATCAAGCCGTCGTAGTCTTCTTCTCCTTGTTCAAGATGCCCTTGATCTTCGCGATGACGCGGTCGGTGAGCTTCTGCTTTGGGGCGGCAGCTGGCGTGGGCGGCGCGGCGGCGGCGGCGGTGTTGGCTTCGGCCTTGGGAGCCTCTGCTGGGACGGCGGCTGGGGCTTCTGTTGTGGTGACGGCAGGAGCGGCTGGCTCGACGGCGGCGACTGGAGGGTGAGCTGGAGGGTGGTGTTAGCTGTGGTTGGTAGGCGAGGATGTGAAAAGGAGCATACCCTCGACAGCAGGCACGCCGTTGGTTTCTTTGACTGGTTCAGACATCTTGTTCTGTAGGAGCGGGCTGTTTTGATGTTCTTCTCGTGTTTGTTTTGGAGAGAAAGTCTGAAATTTTGGCCGCGCTTGAAAAAGGAAATGAAGTTTTCTCCGAAAAAGATCGGGAGCTGGTTGCCCTTATCAACGACGCGACTTCAGCTGGGGGGTGGTTGCAGACCTTGTCCTGGTGACGAGATGCTTGCTTACCCGTCAGCACAGATACCTCGTACCTACATGGGATACCGATCGGATCGGAATCGTCAGCCAATCTTTTTTCTATACCGCGTCCTTGTACTGCTGCGCACAGCAGAGGAGTACGAGCACTACATGAGACAGATTTGACATGTGTCTACGGGATTTCAGGTCATCGGGATGGAAATGTTGTAGAACATGATGGTACCGATGAGTTGCTCTCGGTGTGCGATGTCCTCGTGTCGTCGATAAGGAAGGAGTCAAGAGTCCGGCGCAAGACCGGCTATTGGCAAGGTTCCGGCCCGGTCGATCTCGGAACGCCGACTATCGGGATCGCGATTCTGGAACTACATTTTTCTTCCTCGACTACGACATCACATGAACAATGACTCTCAACACTTGAAGTCCACCCTGGTCGACAGCATGGTCTGAGAGACCCAGTTCAGGACTGCACAACATACTCAGATCGCCGACAAGCCGACAGAGCCAGGCAGACCTCAAGAGACCTCAAGACGCGACGCCTTCCGACTTCACCCGCCTCGAACCAACCTCACCTCTATACATGCCACTCCACCCCATCCTCTTCATCGACGCCTACGACTCCTTCTCCAATTCTATCATTGCTCTGCTCGAAGCGGAGCTCCCTGTATCTGTTACCAGCATCAAGATCGACGACTCTCGCTTTGTCCTCAACGACGAAGCGTTCTTCGCCTATCTCCATGGATTCGATGCCGTTGTCGCAGGTCCAGGACCTGGCCACCCTTACAATGCCCAGGATATCGGATTGATAGCCAAATTGTGGACGCTACCGGATGAACACCTTCTGCCTGTCCTAGGAATCTGCCTAGGTTTTCAGAGCCTATGCCTCGCTTTTGGTGCTCGAGTCGAAAGACTCAAGGAACCGAGACATGGCATTATGTCCATGGTGACGCATCGCGGGAAAGATGTCTTCGTCGACACAGGCAAGGTTGTGGCGACGCAGTACCATTCTTTGCATGTCAAGATTGAAGCGGAGGGCAAGGTTCCGAGTTTCTGGGAGCCGTCTAAGCAGTGTCCTGAGTTGATGCCGCTTGCTTGGGATCTGATGAATGTTTCCAATGGACCGATTTTGATGGCTGTGAGGCATTGTGAGAAGCCCTTCTGGGGTGTGCAGTATCATCCCGAGTCGATTTGTACGAATGAACAGGGGCAGAAGTTGATCGGGAAGTGGTGGGAGCAGGTGAAGATGTGGAGGGCAGCTCGTCCAGAAAGACCAGCGAAAGCTCTCGATTCGATCACCGCCAATACGCATGGCTTTGAGGTCCTTGTTGATGAGCCCAAAACCGCCCGTCAAGTTAGATGGCGTAAAGTGGACGCCGCACGGCCAATCGACGTAGCTCGTCTAGTCGACGCACTGCGAGTCAACAAGGCAGCCGTCGAACCACTTCTCCTGGAGTCTGGCTCACGAAATGGGAAACAAGTCAACCCAGAGACTGGACGCTTCAGCATCATTGGTCTGCCCGAGTCAACCTCGGAGCAGATCCGATACTTTACAAGCACCAGGGTGCTAGAGATCTCTAGCAATGGCGACATTCAATCAAGCAAGTCTGCGAATATCGATGAGGCGTTTTCGATGCTAGATGGCGTGGTGAAGGAAAACAAAGCGTCAGGCGGTCCAGAACACCTCCCATTCTGGGGTGGACCGATTGGATACGTTTCATACGAAGCTGGTCTGGAAACTATCGACGTGCCATCCCGAGGTGCTCGCATTGATCGACCGGATGTCTGGTTCGTATTCATCGAGCGCAGCATCGTCATTGACCACAAGGAGCAGTCTGTATACATTCAATCCTTGCGCTGCACCGACTCCCCCTGGCTGGACAATACCGAAACCACTATACAACAATATCTCAGCACAACAGAATCCACCCTACCCTCGCCAGTCACCACCGATCACCCTCTCACCATCCTCCACGCCCCCCAAAAATCCACTTACTGCGCCAAAGTCTCCACCTGCCAATCCCACCTCCGCGCCGGCTCCTCCTACGAACTCTGCCTCACCGACCAAACCACCCTCTCCACCACATCCTCCGCATGGTCCCTCTACACCCGCCTCCGAACCCGTAATCCCGCCCCGTTCGCCGCTTACCTCCACCTCCAACCCCCCACCACCGGCCCTTCTCTCTCGATCGTGAGCTCCAGCCCGGAACGCTTCCTCTCCTGGTCCCGTACAGGGGAATGCCAATTCCGACCCATCAAGGGCACGGTGAAGAAAGTTCCGGGCATGACGAGGAAGAAAGCGGAGGAGATCCTGGCGAGTCCGAAGGAGAGGGCGGAGAATTTGATGATTGTGGATTTGATCCGGCATGATTTGAGTGGGGTTGATGGGTTCGTTTCTCTTCCTTCCTCTTTCTCAACCCGACCCGCCTCTCGCTGACATTTGATGCAATGATAGAGTCACCGCAGTCCACGTCCCCAAACTCATGTCCGTCGAAGAATATCCCTCCGTCTACCAACTCGTCTCCGTCATCGAGGGAACCCTGTCTCCCTCTCACTCCGGCATCAGTGTGCTCGCCGCCTCCCTCCCACCCGGAAGCATGACCGGCGCCCCCAAAAAACGATCCTGCGAATTACTCCAGGAAATCGAGGAGGGTAACCCGAGGGGTTTGTATGCCGGTGTGATTGGATACTTGGATGTTGGTGGCGGAGGGGACTTTTCGGTTGTTATTCGTACGGCGTATTCGTGGGGGAGGGACGACCCCGTGAGGGGTGAGGAGGCGGAGGAGGAGGAGAAGGAAGGGACTTGGAAAGTCGGAGCCGGTGGAGCGGTTACGGTTCTGAGTGAGGTTGAGGGGGAGTGGGAGGAGATGTGTGGGAAGAGGGAGAGTGTGTTGAGTGCGTTGGGTTGAGGATCCCTTTTCGTGGGTTGTTTTAAGTTGTGGGTTGGTTGTGAGTGTGCAAGTGGTGGGAAGGATGCACCACGTAGCCGGCTTCCATTATTGAGGCGCTGTGAAGATCATTAGTGGTGTGGTTCACTGCTTTGTCAGGTGAATGCCATGATCAGGATCGTACTAGTTCGGCGTACCATCCCGCGCGGTGAGAGATCGGAGGAGCAGGATGAAGAGAGCGCAGAGGAGGAGGAGGCCGAAGATTGTTAGGATCAACATTTTCAACCTGTCGGCGCAAATCGCCCGGTCTTCTGTGGGTTTGTGGTCTTGTTGAAGTGGAGGGAAGTGAAGTCCATGGAACTTGACGATTAGAGAGGTGTCATAAATTCTGAAATGCAAGGGGGTGCCTGGAAACGACGTGAGACACGATCTCGTGCAGGCTAGATGCATGTTCATACAAACGCAATACTTTGCGTTTCGGGCTCCAAATTTTTGAATAGCGTCAAGGTGGCTATCGAATTCTGTCTTCTTGCTGCAGCGTCACGATGTTTTGAGGACTTCGGTCAGGGTTGAGCAATCGTGGGCGAATTCCTCGTGACACGCCGTTTTCTTTGGCTTCCTTCTCGCGATATTCCGAGTCGACTTGGGGTTCAACACAACCATGTACTGCTCTCTTCGTCTCCCCCACGCGCGATCCCAAGTCTGCAACCCAACGGGATTCCTAGCTCAGCAAACATCATATTCCGCGCTTCTCCAAATCCCATCGACCAACGCAACGCCATCAAATGCTTCGTTCTGTACTTCTCCCCGCAAACAAGAAACGCCACGCTAAATTCTCGCCAAAATGGATAAGGTATTCTTCTCAATCACCAAAATCTCCACACCAACAATAGCAAAATCACCAGTCCCAGCCCCGCGAATGGGCCGTATTGTTTGAGCAGCAATTCCCAATTGATCCGTACCGCTGCCCGCTTGTACTTTGCCGAGTCCTCTCTTAGTCGGGAGGACATGTCACCTATTCGAATCGCATCATGTCAGCCAACCTTTCTTAAGTAACCCGCCAGCCAATGCTTCGGAACCGGAAAGTGTGCATACCCATCTTCTCCAACGAGTCCCCCCGATACAGCAAGTCCTCAATATTCTTCGTCATGACTTGCGTCACATCTTTCAACTCGTCGTTCAAGCGACCCAAATTGTCCGTCGCTCGGGAGTCCTGGTATGTTTTTTTGGTGCGCTCGATGAAACGATCGAATTCTCCGTACGCGTAGGGTCGCAGTTGGGGGTCGAGGTATGCGGAGCGATTGTAGGAGGTTTGGAATTCGGCGCGGACGTCTTCGAGGTAGGTTAAGGCGAGCTTTTTGGGGTAGGAGCGTTCGGTTATGGCTAGGTAGGCGATTGTGTCGGCGAGGACGTAGCTGTTGCAAGAATGGCTGGTCAGTTTTGGATTGTGGGGATTTGGGTATGGGAGGGAGAAGGGGGGGATGGAGACGCAACTGGATTGTGTAATTCGCGCTTTCGAGGGATGCTCGCGGTTCCGAGTTGGGGGTCAGTTTTTTGATGACTTGTCGGATGTTGCCTTTTAGTTCGGCGAGGTCGGAGGCTTGGGCGTCGTCGACGGAGGCTACGAGGGTGAGGCCGTCGAGGCGGACGATTTGCGTGGTGTAGATCATTGGAGCGTTGGAATGGGGAGGTGGTGGGAGGGTTGCGGAGAGGGAAGTTGTCGTGTTGGAAGGGCAATGGGAATTGTTGGGCGAAGGAGCTGACAGCTGGTTCCTGGTCTGCGATCGCGTGGAGTTGGCGATCAGCCGCCCTTGCCAAGATGTGGTGGTCTTTCACCTTGACCTCACTTCTTCACTTCACCTCGCGTTGAACATCACATTGCCATCCGCTTCTCGACAGCGATGGACCTTCCGACGCCTCGCTTGAGCATCTGAAATTTGATGCATTGTCGTTATCTTGGTAAAAGGCTTACACGATGCAGCCACCACCGCTGCCACATGAAGACTCTCTACGATCAGCAGCCAGGAACGCGATGGCACGCCGACAGCTGCTTGAGAAGAGGCAATGCGCATTGCTTGCGATATCTTACAAAGCTATCTATCCCGACTCGATGTCAACTCGATTCCCTTCTCAGGATCCTGTCAATTTCCGTCCTTCCATAACAAACATCACACCGCATGGCATTTCAGCGCCCGATTTTGCCAACACGCCGCACAATTCGCCCAACTTGTCCTCGGATCCCCACGCAGCTTCTGACTCTCAACCCCCGTCCAGACCGCTGTGCTTGCTGACGAGTGCCTGGTACCTCGCATGGTCAGCGGCTTCTCTGACCGCGGCTTGCTTGTAGGCCCATTCGAGACTCTTGACTGCGTCATCTGCATCTGTCTGAGTGCCCTGGCTTGTGGTCGTCTTGCTTTTGTAATGGCCGATTTCCTCGCGCAACTCTGCCAATTCCGCATCGGCCTGCGCCTCCCTATCTTCGGCCTCACATAGGTCCCAGCTTGCCTCGAAAATCTTGTCATCGGCGTCCGCCCGGATTTTCTCATTCTCCTTCTCGGCCTTTTTATCGAGATCGAGTTTCATCTCATCGAACCCATCCTGCAATGACTTGAGTTCCGCATCGGCCGCCTTCCGATTTGCCTCCTTCTCCAATTCGAAGGCTTGCCTGATTGCGACGATCTCCGCTGCATGGGCTTCGTCTTTCGCCTTCGCTTCTGCAGCACACTTCTTTGCGACGGTTCGAGGACATACAGCTGGGAACGCCTGGTCCTGATCGTCCGGCACATCTTCTAGAACTGCGGCTTGAAGCTTGTAGATAGCGGCCCTTAGCAAGTACGCCTCATCTGCATGAGACGACGCAACACACGGCACTGGGCATAGCTTCCAGATCGCGAGGTCGCTTGGGTTCTTGTCCTGGAGATTTTCGCCACGTCTAAGTAAGCTGATGCCCGAGAGTGTCTTCTTGCTGTTATATTGCAGCAACTCATAGCCATTCCGATACACGAAAAGACATGCGAGATCGCCCAGAGACAAAGGACCGAGGCGCACCAAGTGGTCGCAGGCTTGCTGATTAATGAGCTCTTCTCTGGTCGTCAGAGCCGCGATCTGGAAGATGGGCGGGTTGAGCGGCTCGTACAGCAGGACTTCATCGTCTTTCGGCTCTTCGACAGTCTGCACGAAGCGAGACTCCTCGCTCTCTCCGGACAAGATGTAGACAGCTTCCCATCGGATCCGGCATTGCGCAGGCATTGTCTTCGCGAGCTGACCCCGAAGGAGCACAGCAGAGAAGCTGTTACATCCCTTGCTCGAGTCTCCAACAAGAGTCAGAAGTATTGCGGCACAGACGGAGAGCACATTCTGCGGATCTTCCTTAGTCGACCTGAAGGTGTTGATGAGCACGTCTTGAATCTTGTTGGCGAGCAGCCACGTGTGGCGCGCACAAAGATTGACCGCTGCGTCGCCGTCACTGTGTCTGCCTTCTGACATGTTCATGGCTGCTAGGCTGATGCGCTGGACTGTGCCCTCTTGATTCGCACGCGCGAGTTTTTCCACGGCATCCTGAAGACCTTTTCTCTGGAGATGTTTGAAGAATGCGCAGGCCAGGGGCAAGACACCCCCCGATCGCAGCAGTGCTTGGACTGTGGCATGTGAAGGCTCGAACTCTTTCGTGCGCATTCTGTTTCGGATCGCGGTGGTGTCGATTTCCGGCAAGTGCTGCACAGGAGTGTCGATCGATGGCTCCAGTGGACTCCAAAGAGCACCATAGGTGTTGCTTTCCGGCTGCGCTTGATCAGTATATCGCGCATAGGTGAGTGACTTGATTGCAGCGATATTGAGTCCATACCTCGAGTCCAGCTATATAGCGCTCGTGAACGCTGCTCAGCTTGGCTTTCACCGAAGCTGCGCCCGGCGCCTCACCGACCTTCCTCTTCCTTCCGCCCGGCATGGTTACTCGAGTACGTGCTCGCGCAAGCCGAATGTCTTGTGATAATGGTGGAAGTGACTGGCAGCACGATCAAGAGAACATAGCGAAACTAAAGGGCGGCGGATCTTGGCCCGCTACAAACGCTGCACTTCACTTGCGCAAGCTTGTGATCGGCAGCACGTGCTTGTATGTGGACTAGCGACTAAGTTGCTTTTCTCTTCACTTTCTCATCCTTCAACATCCACAAGCAACCCTCCTTCCTACCTCTTTCTGATACTGCTCGATCCCTTCGTCTGCGCTCCTTACAACACAACTACGAGATCCGATCCTGAGCGCTCATATTATGGTACGCATGCCTCGCATCTTTCTCGGAATCCCTGCAGACCCCATCCAGCGTCTGCGCAGCTTTTCAACGCTAAACATTCTTTCAGACCACGTTCGTGCGCCGCGCACCCGAAGACAGACGAGCGATTGAAGCCCACCGATCCTTCCACTTCATCTACTTGCCCCGGCATGATGGCGAACACACCTCTTACCAATTCCGCCTCGAGTACCTTTATCTCTACCTTACACATCTGCCCACCACGCAGAACCAGCGAGACATTTCGGCGGTCGAAGTAGCGGTCTGTGTCTCGAGCACATTAGCACTCCGCGCGGTGGCTCGTAAGCCTCACGGACAGATCCACCCCCACTGTTGGTGCGGAAGACACAGGGCGCTGCTGCTCAAGCGATACTTAGTCGGTCTAGCCCTCAGAGTTACAGCACGAAATGGCTCTCCGGGTCCAGTTACTATCGAGATCACTTGGGTGTTCACCTCTGTCTGGTTGGTTTCACCGACCAGGCTTTGGGGATGTAGTCGATAGCCCTCAGAGTTACAGCACGAAATGGCTCTCCGGGTCCAGTTACTATCGAGATCGTAGCCTCGCTGGTTCCGCCCGTTCCCTTCACATCCTCACTCTATTCTACCTCACTTCATATCCAGGCAAACAGGTGAATGATTGACGCCATCGAGACAACGGTCTGTGTCGCGAGCACTATAGCACTCCGCGTGGATGGTTGCGATCGTCCCCAACTGTTGGTGCAACCGACACAGGGCATTGTTGCTCAAGCGATACTTAGTCGGTCTAGCCCTCAGAGTTACAGCACGAAATGGCTCTCCGGGTCCAGTTACTATCGAGATCGCTTGGGTGTTCACCTCTGTCTGGTCCAAAAAACCAGGCTTTGGGGATGTAGTCGATAACACTCACTTGTCCCTGTTCCTTTGCTCGTTCATCACTACCACTTGTGGCCGTGGCAGGCGGCTCAAGGCCTGCCCAATGCTGACTTCGTCTTTACAGGCCATCGTCTCTGAGCTTACGGCTCGGCGGCGGAGGCTTGTACAAAGTACACGGTAGTCCAAACGGATCGTGGGCGCGCATCAGCGCAGTCCAGCCAGAATGACACCTTCTCGTTTGCAGCGAAGAGCTTCCGGCCCCACTACAAACGCTGCAATTCACCAGCACTTTGGGGCTGTGTACGAGGCTATTTATTTGCTTCTCCACTCTAGTTTCTCTTGGTCTTCTTCTACTTTCTTACATCCTCACTTCTTCTGTCTTCTACAGCGACAACGATAAGCACACCTACCCGCGTCCTAACCCCCAACATCCCCCACGACACCGAAGGTTGGCACAATGAATACGACACTTGCGCAGGACCTCATCATACTAATCGAGTCACAGATGAGGTTTTTTGCCACCGCCTACCGAAGGCGGAAGAGAAGTTTCAACCCCTGCGCTTCCTTCGTTCCTTCCTTCCTCCTCACACCCAACCCATCAACATACCGGCAACGCATCTTGTGAATCGGACAGCGCACAGTGCCCGAAGCATTCTAGCATTCCGTTGCGGCGTCAAGCGGCCTCGCGCCTTGCTCAACCGCACCACTGTCGATGTGAACGGCACTGAAAGCGGGTTCTCGGCGAGGGCTGTATGGCCACGGGAGTCCTCATACACCCTCGTCAACAGGAGTGGTCATCTCGCGCTAGCCTGGCAGAAAGGACGTTCTTAGGAGCGACTCCCCTCGTTGGCGTTAGTCTTGGAGGCATACCGGTGCATGAGATGCTTGCGCAGAAAGATTGAACACCCCATCCCAACCCACCCCCTCCTTCACTACCTTTTCACCACCTTTGCTTCATTTCCCCAACACCGGCAATGTATGTTGTCCATCGGAGCAGGTATCTAGTGTCTCGAGCGCTTTAGCACTTCGCTGAGTTCGTCAAGAGGTTTCGGACCATCACGGCTCACAACTGTCGGCAGGAGAGACACTAGGTGGTTGCTGCTCGACGGTGCGCGCAAGGTGGCTCGGGATACCGGCCTTGCGCCTCCTCCGTTTATGAGTCGCCGTCAAATTAACTGGCTGCTGAAAGGACGCTCTTTGAGCGATTCCCCCGCTGGGCTGGGCTTGAGGGAGTGGCCGATGGGTGAGATGGTAGCCATATGTTCTTTGCCTTCACTTCACCACCACCTCGTTCATACACCATTACTTGAGGCCGTGGCAGGCGGCCCAAGGCCTGCCCACTGCTGACTTCTTCTTCCTCACAGGCCATCGTCTCTGAGCTTACGGCTCCGCGGCGGAGGCTTGTGCAAACATGCTTCAACTTCCCATTCGTCATAGGCGCAGTCCAGTCCAGCCAGAGTGATACGTTGTCTTGAGCGCAGAACTTCCCGCTCCCGCGACAAACGCTGCATTGAGGCTGTGCACTGAGTCAACAAGCCACCCGTAGCCCGTCGCTTCTTCCCTCAACGTTTTCTTCATCTTCCCCTCTTCCATCCTCATCTTCTTCTATCTTCCACAACGACAACTTCGACACCCCAAGACACTCGCTCGATAACTATCAAGGTTAGTCTACTCACGACAATCACGCAGAGCTGTACTGTACTGACCTGACGACAGACAAGACTGCTGGCCGCCGCCTTCGGAAGGTGGTGGAAGAGAAGTTCCAATCCTTCGCACAAACACTGAACGCCCTTCACCCTTCACCCTCCGACCTCCCCTTCACTTCCCCAATACCGGCAATGCATGTCCACCAGAGCAACCGAAAAGTATCTCGATCGCTCTAGCATTCCGCCGATCCGTCCAGAGCTCACAACTCCACGCTGTCACCACTGTTGGCAGGAGAGATACTAAATAGGTTGCCACTTGGCGGTGCAGCGCACGGTGAGCGAGCTTCGTCTCGTCTCGATCTTCTCCCTACACCATCACACAACTGGCAAAGCAGGTCGACCACCGGAGCAGCGACCTGTGTCTGGGGCATTTCAACAACGGACACGGGGTGCTGTTGCCCGCGACAAACTTCACGGTCTGACTCTCACCGAGTTTGGTTACCGAGTACTCCGTTTCGGGCCGGCCTTCTCTGTCTGGTCTTTGGACTCGGCTTTGGGGGCCAAGGCCGGTGGTCAAGACCCTCGCTGCCCCTTTACTCCCTTTTCACACCGTTACTACTTGTGGCCGTGGCAGGCGGCCCAAGGCCTGCCCTGTGCTGACTTTTCTTCTTTCTTGACAGGCCATCGTTAATGAGCTTTTGAGCTTGGCTGCGGAGGCTTGCGCGGACAACGGCGATGATTTGAACAGCAGACGATGGTGCGGTCGCTTTGAGCTTTGGTTGCGGAGGCTTGCGCGGACAAAGACGATGGCTTGGACAACACACGACGCGGGAGCAGAATACGGACGACTGTCCTGCACCTTGGAAATGCGAATGCTGACCCAGTGTCTTCGTACCTTGGAACAAGATCTCGAGAGTTCGAAGGTGAAGCACGATGTCTCAGCGCGTCGACTTGAGTTGTCCGAATAGTTCGCCTTATCCCGGAGTAGCAGGTCATGAGGGAGGAATGCCGCCGTTCTAACGTTGCAGGGTGCTTCGAAACAAAGACAGCCACATCGAGTGCGTCCTGAAAGCATAAAAGTTATCAGCATGTCCAACCAGAATGATATTCGTATCCATCCTACACTGTCATAGCACCAAGCAATGCTCCACTTGACTCCAAATCCCACCACGCTCGAAGCCACCCAGGGTATCGTCCACGCATCCCAACCCACGCCATCATTACTGCATATTCCCACCCTGCCCGTTACCTCTCTGTAAAGAATGCTGCATAGCCGCAAAGTGCGGCGCCAACTGATCTCCATTCTGCCCATTACCACCGCCAAATTGCTGCTGCCCTGCCCCATTGACCATCCCACCATTCGCCATACCATTCTGCTGCTGCGCCTGCTGCATCGCCAAAAACGCCTGATGATTCCTCAACGTCGCCATGTACTCCGGATTGCCACCGCTGGTACCCACGACCGCCTGGCCTGCGCTCTGAGCTTGCTGGGCTTTCATCGCCATGGCTTGCGTGCGAGCCGCTTGCTGCCGGGCGTGTTGGCCGCGGAGGAGACCTTGTGCGGCGGGTGGCAAAGCGGCGATGACGTTTGGAGGGATGTTTTGGTAGCCGTTGTATTGGGCAGAGAGCTGCTGGAGTTGAGCTTGAGCGGAGCGAATTTGCATCGCGCGGTGTTGTTGCTGTTGGTGCGTCAACTGCTGCTGTGGCTGGCCCTGGGTGCCATCGCCGTTGACGGCGCCGTTGCCGTTCTGTTGGAGCTGGGCTTGATTCATGTTGGGTGTGCCCTGCATGACGCCTTGAGGACTGCCGGCTTGGCCTGGATTGAGCTGCTGTTGTGGCATGCCTTGCTGTTGCTGCTGCTGTTGTTGCTGCAACATGCGCTGCCTCATTTGGTTCTGTTGCTGTTGCTGCACCATCATGGCCTGACGCTGCGCTATCATCGCAGCATTACGAGGGTCGTTCGGATTCAGCTGACCTGCGGCCTGAGCCTGAGCCATCACCTGCTGCTGCCGCATAGCATGTTGTTGACGGATGTTTTGAATCTGCTCAGCTGTCATTGCCATTTGACCAACATTCTGACCAGGAGATCCCGCCTGCATGGCGCCGCCTTGACTCGCCGCCATGTGTCGTTGCTGAGCTTGAAGCATTCCCCATTGTTCGGGAGTCATGCCCGCTTGCTGGGGAGTCTGCATATTCACACCGCCAGGCGTGCCCGGGCCTGGACTTGCGAGTGGCATACGCGGCGTTTGAGAGACCTGCCTAGTTCCGTTTGGCATGACATTCGCCATGTTCGGAGTGCCTTGCTGCATCTGTGGCGTTCCATTCCGACTAGCATGTTGCTGTTGGCTCACTTGCCTTGCCATGAGATTGCCATTGGGTATCGCAGCAGAAGTTGGCCGCTGAGGACTGCCAATGCCCTGCTGGCTGGAAGTGGCTGTCATTGGGAACCCGTTCTGCTGCATCATTGGAGAGGAGTTCTGCATCATTGGCGTATGATTTCGCACAACCGGGCTCGCCTGCGCCATCGCCGCTTGTTGCTGTTGCTGGAAGTTGAGCTGCTGCTGTGTCATCATCATGCCATTCTGCTGAGGGTGGTTCTGTGCATGTTGAGCCATCATCGCAGCCTGCTGGGCGTGGAGGGCCTGTTGATTACGCTGGTCCTGCTGCTGTTGTTGTTGTCGAGCGAGTTGTTGCCGTTGATTCATCAGCTTGCGAGAATGCTCTTGCTGCGCTACCATCTTCTGTTGCTGCGCCGCGTGCGCTTCCTCTTGGGCCTTCCTTTGAGCGGCGGCCTGCGCTTCTTCGTCCTTCTTCACTCTCTCCTGTTCTTCCAGCCTCTCACGGACCATCGTTATCGTCTTGAACCTCGAAAATCCAAGAGTCGATGCAGCGCCTGCATTGTCGCCTGTGTTGGTACCGGCACCTGATCGGGCGGATGGCTTAACTCGCTCGTCCATGATCAGCATTCTTCGCTCTGCCTCTGCAGCTTGAGCATCGTCCGCCGCCATCTCTGCTGTGGTCCTCTTTCGAGTCTTTGGTGACGGCGGTACGGCGCTGTGCAGTGGGTGAGCAAGCACATCCAACGCCTTGTGGTTGTTCAGGGGTTCCAACAAGAGAGGTGCCTCCGTCATAAGGAGGACCTCTGCCTGGAATTGATACAAGTCCTCCGGCTCAAGACACATCTTATTCTCCTGACCAGGAGATGATCGATTTGCGCCGATGAGAGGTGTTGGAGGTACGGAAAGGTGTGGTGTCGGTGGTTGCCCCCCTGAAGGCGTTGCTCCATCTGCACTCCTTTTTGCACTTCTCATTTCCGAAGCCGGCGTCCGCGCCAAAATCTCAATCTCAGCATGCCGCGACAGTTCTGTCGGCTCCAAGACCAGGGTAACAATATGCGGGCCCTCGTTGCCTTTTCCTTTCGGCTTGCTCTTCTCCGCACTCTCCGCCAACTCTGCCTCGACCTTGTCCGCCGCTTCTGTTTCCGCGGCCTTTTTGGGGTATGGCGCAAATGGTGATGGTGTAATATAGCTCGTGTAGTTGTGCATGGAGTATCTGACTTGATCGCCAGCTGCAGTCTCGCTGCGCGCTCGGTCCTTGCCATTCTCTTGACGATGGTTGTGCACCTCAACAATGAGACATCCATCGTAGAATGGAACATTGTTCACGAACAGCTCCTCCAGCATTTGGTGCGGAACAGTCTTGTTTCTGAGGTGGGTGAGGAGGAACCGCATGGGGGAGTCCAATGGAAAGCTGCCATCCTGGCCGTTGAACTTGAAGTAGTTTTGATGGAGGTGCACAACGAGAGAGGGCGGCCTCCCGGCAAACTTCTTCAAATAGAAATCTTGTGTCTTGACATATGGCTCTTCGAGCTTCCGTCTCTTGGTACTCGTGTCGCCGTTGGTGTCGGTGGTCGCGGCTCGCTTGGTGGAGACATGGTTGAGTCGAGGACCGTCGCGGCGCGCGCGCAAAGGATTTGACGGTCGCGCAGTCGTGGCGGTCGCCATTGTGAAGAAGTGAATGCGGTCGAGTCTGCAACGAGTGTGATGTCGGGTCCGAGTATCGTGGGGTTCCTTATGCTTGCGGATGACGCTCCGCAAGGGCGGCCTCTACAGTTGTCGCTTGAGCTGGCGCATGGGTGCCGCCGGAGGGCTGAATGTCCGGAGAGTAGGAGGGACGTGAATATGAATGGTAACTCGTCCTGCGCGTCACTCTGGCCGACTCGCGAATATGGCGTAACGAGGTGGTGTAGATCGACGCCCCGTCATGTTATACTGGGGTTTGTGCGAGCTATCCGAATGCGAATCCGAAGCTCGAGAATGTAGGACTTGGCAGAAAACTGTCCAAGTAACACCTCCTCCAACGAATGGTGCAATTCTCACCGTGAGTTCACTCGTCTTCGGAGCCCTCTTGTACTCCTTGGCCATCAAGACTACATTCTATCGCTCTCGCATGAGTCAAGACACAAAATCTGCATCGGAGAATTACTCAAAGGTATTGTCCGCGCTGAATACAGCCTACTGTAAGACACAGCGGCTTCGATGGATGGCTGTCCACCATGAAAAGTGTCGACGTAAGAAGTCATGCAGCTAAAAGACGCCTGGTATATTCTCGCCAAGCATGAAGCGTCTGGAGTCCACCTGGGAAACGGGTACTCACTTTCGTCAAAGTCCGGTGCGGCCGCAGAATCGAAGGAAGAGATGGGCCTCGACGCCTATGCAGCAGATATGATATGCGAATTCGTCGACTATCCAATGCCATGGTCCTCGCGCTCTGACCTGACGCTAAGAGTCAATTGCCATATCCAGCGGCCAACATCGAGTCGTCGACGGCGCCATGGACAAGAGCTGTCCGATTCTCCAGGTATTCGCTCGCGTGCGAAAGAGGCCTGGACCAGCGATAAGACCCCAGGTCATGTGCGAACGCAGAGCAAGTTAACTCCACCCCCATCGTCGATCCTCTAGCATCCAATGTCCGCGATACAGTGAACCCACATCGACTCCTCCACACGACGCTCAATCGAGGCGAATCTCCTTGTTCGATGGCATCGGGACCGTAAACATTTTGACTGAAGAGACGATGGAGTGGCGAGATCAATGATGCTCGCCATGCGAGGCGATCCTCCTGCTGCGCCTGTTGAGTATTGGCGATGGCATCGGGGTTGTGCTTACGGCCGGGACAGTCATCTGCTGCGTCTGGAGAGAAGGCGGCCTTCGCCGAAGATCTTAGTATGGCGACATTTAGTGCTGGTAGGGCTGAGTCTCGTGTGGGAGATGTCCAGAGGGTCCAATAAGGCAAACACGGAAGGCCCACCCATCACATGGTTTTTATGCTAAACCGAAAGTCCACTTGTGTGTCCATGAAACACACTGAAGCCGCAGAATAGAGGTCCTAGTCGCCATCGACAAGGCGCTCCAGATCGCGCGAAACATCGGTGAGAGCCATCATCCCCGGAGCCGCACCCGTCACGAGATTCCTCTCCCAACCCGATTCCACCCCTGGAGGCCGATGGGACACCACGCGACGCAGCGCATAGATTATTCGTCACCATCGATTAGTATTGCTATATCGACCCACTGCGTTCTTCTAGATGAAGATCCAAAGTGTTCCTCACTTATGGTAAATGCTCCGAGTGGGCTGATATACGCCGAGCGATCGACGTCTGGCCACTCGCCTCGACAACGACTGGTCATAGCTTTGACGACGACATGGCAATAGCCTTGGCGATATCTGGTCACTAGTCTCGACGATAGCGTTGACAATGTCTAATCCCTCAGCCTTTGACGAGGGCTGCGAGTCCAAGGTAAGCAATATAAGAACCGACTCCCGTACTGCTTGAGTTAATCACAAACCATTCAATAACCCTCACAACCACATTTACAACCACAATCTTAACCACAAACTCAACTATACTCGACAGTCACTCAAGCTCTCCTCATTCACTTTCAGCAATCATGAAGCTCCTCTGTCTCCACGGCGTCGGCGGCAACGCACAGATGTTTGAAGCGCAAACGAACCAGATCACCAGCGTTCTGAAGAGCTACGGACATGAATTCGACTTCTACGATGGAGCCATGGACTGCGAACCGCCGGATGGTAAGCAACCCTGTTCTTTGCAAGACTTTACTCGTATCAGACCTGACCTTTATTAGATCGCATCAAGCAGATCTATCCACCTCCCTACCTCGCCTTCTACAAGTCTCCCATCCCAGAAGACGTCGCCGACGCAGTCGACCTGATCGAAAGCATCATCGAAGACGAAGGACCCTTTGACGGTATTCTAGGCTTCTCCCAAGGCTGCTGCGTCGCCACTTCGCTCATGTTCGAGCGACAAAAGGCCAACACCAAACCGCCCTTCCGCTTCGGAGTCTTCATCGGCGCATCACTACCCTTCAACGCCGATGACTTGAGCGGCAAGGAAGTCTGGGAAGACATCGCGGCATCGGGAAAGGATCCGCGAAGTGAATTCGCCGGCGAACTGGAGTTGTTGCAATCGGGCAAGGAGTTCATTCTCAACAACCCGGATACCGTCAACGAGCCCGTCTGGCTGAGACGGTACCACTCACTGACTACGCCGGCGGTCAAACTTCAGATTCCGATCTTGCATGTGATGGGGAGTGCGGACCCGTATGTTCGGCAGGCGAGGACTCTGGCCTCGATGCATGAGAATGCGTATGATCGTCTGGTCATTGAGCATGCCGGGGCCCATGAGGTGCCGAGAGACGCGGCGACCAATAACAAGATTGCGAAACATATGCTGGTCATGATGGGTATGCTGTGAGGGAACAGAGATGGTCACGACTATTTTCGGGAAGCTTTTTGGTGGTCTGGCATCGGTCCGAGAGCGAACGTCTGGGATGACAAGAAAGATGAAAGAGCCACTCAACTTGGCTGGACGACTCAGCCGGGAAGTAAACGGCTCACGAAGGATCAATAGAACCCTAATAGCCGGCCGAGAGTTTGGGCGAAGATGAGTGACAGGAGGATCAAGAATGGGAGGACGCACAGAAGAGGATGGGAACAGACCAGCACGAAACGCCATAAGATGGGACTGTCATATGCTGAGAACTTACAGGAAGCACACTGAATACAGTTTCAATCTCAATATGTCCACTTCACATCTGGAATCGTTTAGAACTTATGCTCTGACAGTCTCATTCACTCTGCCGCCGCTAGCGCTCGAGATCGCTGTCACATGAAGCTTGCACGGATCGTCAAAATCTGATCATTCTCAGCATCGCTTGTGAACGGCACTTCGGTACGCACAGATGTCACCGCAGTCTACCGCCGAAGCTTGACCAGCTCTGCACAGCAAATCTCCACAGCCCACTACCGCAGCTATGCCACCAAAGCCAGCAGTCAGGGCAGCCACAAAACCCAAGCCAACAGCAAAACCAACTCGACGTCCACTCCAAACCCTCACAACCACCAGCAAAGCAAAGACCACCAAAAAGAATATCCCCAAACCACCCCTCCCGCCTCCCCAAAACGCCCCCAACGCCATGATCAACCTCGACATCCTCAATGGAATCATCGAAACTGAACTCACCTTTTGGATGGACTACCTCAAAGCCCTCCCCTCGCACGACTTTTCTACCCTTACAGCCGACTCACCGAGCCCAGAACTCCTTACCAGAGCTCTCATCCACATCCTTGAGTCCCTCCCGCTTCGACACCGAGCCCTCGCCGCGATCTACTCCGACCCGGATGTCGAGCCTGTGGTGTTACCTGGAGGTTGCGATGAGCTACTGCGTGATCTCAAAAAATCAGGTGCTGATGCGGTGGACGACGTTGGCGCGGATCATGAGAAGAAGGTTTTCACAGGGAAAGTGTTTAGACAAGGTGTGTTGGCTCTGGAGGCGGAGGTGAAGGCGTTGGAGGAGGCGAGGATGGAGGAGTTGAAGGGGTTGATGGGCTTGGTGGAGATGCTGAGGCTTGTGGGGGATGAGGGACGGTTGGGAAATGGGGAGCTGAAGGTGTTGATAGAGGCGATGGACGAGGCTGGGTTGAGTGGTTTGGTGATGACAGAGGGAGGGTTGAGTGATGTCGAGTGAGGGTTTGTCGTCTGCGTTTGCGAGGAGTCGAGTCAATGATGGCGAGCTCTGTTTGGCAGTCCCGTACTCCATGTCTTCCATGCGAGCTCAAAAGCCAATCCTCACCCGTCCTTTCTCGATGATCCAATGTCAGCCGATCTAGATGTGAATAGACGTTCACCTACACACGACAAGTGCCCTCGCCTGCCTCACTTTTGGACAACATGCTTGTATTTTCTGTAAGTGTGGTGATGAGGTGTTTCCGAAATAATTCCGGAGCAGGCTCAAGACACCGTTTTACTGAGCTCAAGTATTTTCATGTGGTATAGACCCGCCAGATTGTCTACGTACTGGTGTCAGGCTGTTGGACCAAATATGAGCTAGCATCGCCGGTTAATCTTTCGACTTCGCCTCGAGCGATCTTGATTCGAATCGATGGCGTGATACGCTGTGAGGTCCGTAGGTTCTCGCCTTCGACCCTGCTCGTGCCTGCCGCCTTCGTCTTGACCAGGCTGCACATGATTTGGCCTGAGACTTCAAATCGTCGTCGGAATTGGGATACCAGAACACCGGCCTTTATTCGTCGTCGTCATCCTGGACCACGAATGGATTCGCAATCTCCTCGCTTCCATCCAGTGGCGAGATCAACACCAGTAATGTACCGCGGACGACGAGGAGACCAAGAGAGCGAGAACTTGTGTTGCCCTCCTCATCTGGACAAGATCAGCATGGTTCATCATATACACAAAACAAGCACCAACCTCTTGTCATTTCTTTGACGTTGTCCAGAACCAGATTCATAAGCTGATCGTATCCCTTCAAAGTTCCCGTTACTGCGATTCAGGTCAGACTTGTCACTCAATTACGACCTCCGCATAGCACTCACCTTCTCTGCCGCCGTTGAACTTCACATTGATGTCCTTGTCCATATACTTGGAGAGGTCAAGGATATTTTCCTTCTTGCGATCGCCTGCAGGAGCATTGCCACCTCCACGTCCACCACGATCTCCGCCTCCACGTCCGCCGCGATCGCCACGACCTCCGCGTCCACCTCTGAAATTTGCGCGTTCTGACATGTTGGGTTATGTTCGTTTCAACTGGAAGACACCCCACGGATGTCGTTTGTGGGCGGGCCGGCATTACCTTTACTTTAGAGTTCACTTGCTTATGTAAGGTAGCGGCTGACGGGAAAAGGCGGCGGAGCAGCAAAGGTAGCACCCCTCCTTTGTGAAAGGCCTTCTCGATGTTGTGGACGGTGATGGTCTTGTCTCATCGTCGTGGCTCCTCATATCACGAGACATGATACAGCGAGAACGCGCACCAAGGTACGCTTCGTGGACGGCGAAGTATCCGCCTCCGCTGCGCGGTGTTCGGGGACGGGAGTTACCTTAGGTAAGGTGGAGGTGTGTGCCCAGCGCCCGCAACTGGGGGCGCCGGCGGGCGGCTGGGAGGGCGTGTTTTCCTTTCCGAGGGTCCTCTCCTCCTCTTCCTCTCACTCCTCCCTCTTCTTCCCCTCCTCCCACCCCGTTCATCCTCACCACCCCCACGATGCGATAGCCATGGACACCGCGACGACACCGATCGATGTCTCCGCCTCCGCCGCCAAGCGCAAGCGAAGTCCTTCTGTGGGCGCCGTCTCCGCGCCGGCGGCAAAATCTGCAAAGACCAGCAGTCAATTGAGCATTAATTACCTCGCTCGCCAATCTCAAGAGGACCTGCCACTTATCAACAAGGACGACACGCTTCAAAATTTGCTGCACCTCTTATCCGCCTATGGCAATATACTCGACCGCCATGAGTCGCTGGCATCCAACTTGGGCGCACGTCCGCTGGGTCCTATCCTGATCAAGCGCTTCGAACGCTGCTTCGAGTCTCCGCCGAAGATAGTAGCTTCGCATTCAAAGGGCGCTTCTGGCAATTCCGACGACACCTCGCACCAGATCACGTGGCTCGAAGTCATCGAATTCGCACGATCACACCCAGGCCAGTTCACATTGAGCACATTTTCCGAAGGCAGGAGGGTCTGCCAATTCTACTATCCTCAAAAGCAGTTGCGCGTGCAGATCTCCGAAGAGGACTTCCTATTCATCAACAGTGGGCGTTGTCAAGAGCTGATTCCACCGTTGCCGATTTGGGAGGATGAAGAGAAGGAAGTGGGCACTTGCGATGTGCTGGAGGCGAAATTGAAAGAGCTCACAAACGCGGCGGACATGGTGGCTGCACGGACAAGACAGTTGAGCCATCGACTCAAAGGACGAAGAGCCGCGATACTGGAGAGAAGGGCGGAGGGAGGAAGCGGGACACCGGCCAAAGCCAATGCGCTGCAGACTACCAATGCACCGACATCAGCGTCATCTCCCAATTCAGGATTCGTTGCTGTCAACTCTGGAGATACCAACGGCCGTCCCGCGCAACCCACTGCTGCCACGGTCGAGCCAGCTCTCGGATCGAATGCTGCTGTTAGAACCGAGCTTCTTCGACACTTCGAGAGCCTCCCGCACAACCAGGGTCAAGGCCGTGCGCAGAGCCGCCATTCTGTAGTCACAGCTGCTGACCTCCACGGCGCTCGACCGAGCGATACAACCGGCGCGACGCACGAGAGAGCAATCTCAAACGCATCATCTTTGTCTCCAGTCCCGCCGAATCTTCTCCACGACTCGTTCCCATACTCGACCTCTGCGAACAAGCCGACATATTCCAGCAATCAGACCAATTCTTACGCACACCGGCCGTCGTCCAGCATGGGCCACAACAGCTACAGTGGAGGTCATGCGCCGCTCAAGCACAATTTCAGTCGTCCTCTTCCTCCTGCGCTTGAAAGCAGTCAGCCATTCAGGCCACTATGCCAAGCCCATATGGACGGCCTGCCTCGCGGCGACCGCGTCTTGCCACCTTGCGATCGATGCAGACGCCTGCGCATGGATTGCATCAAGAACCTCACGTCATGCGCAGGCTGCACTCGAAAGCATGCCCGCTGCCATTGGCGGGATGTCAATCGCGACGAGCTTGGCGCATTGGACCATCTGATGGATGCTGCCTATCCCGGGTCCGCTTACTCTCCAACGAATGATAACGGCTACGGCCATGACGAGCCAGAAGAGGAGAGTGACGACGATGACAGCAATCCGTTAGAAGATCTCGAAGCGCTAGGCGAGAAGGAAGAGCAGGAAAACCAGATCCGCGAAGATGAGGAAGGGCTGCGCAATGCTCGAGAGTTGGCACGACAAGGATTCGAGGACAGCGTGCGGTCAACAGAGGCCTTGCCAGCAGACTCGGTTCCGAGCGGCACCGATGCTGCTTCACATGAAGGCGATCACTCGACTCATGCGAATGGAACCTCAAATCTCAGCGATCTCACCCCACAAGATGCCAAAGAATCGATCGAAGGCGATCAGATCCACACTGCGGGGAGCGGCGCCAGCGGCAAGCCGAAGGATTCGCCCAACGATGTGATGAAGCGGCACAATTACGACCCTGTTCATGATGGAGAGGCACAGAGCGATGCGACGTTGCAGCAAGTTGCGATCGAGAGTGCGAAAACTCAAGCGCCTTCGAGCCATGGCGGATTTCGCGCCGTCAACGAAGTGTCGAGAGATGGTAACACCACTGTGAATGGGAATGGATGGCGGCCTTCATGATCATCCCGGTTGACTGGACATTGTACGGGACTTTCAGGTATCGTACATGCAGCATACATACACGTTTAAACCGAATCAATTCTACGCAGGGCCCTTCCATCAAGCCTCTTCTAGACAATACACTTCTTCGACTGACTACATCCTCGCATATGCTGTGCGTGCAGTACCTGAGATGACTGCAGGTTTGATCACCATTGCAGAGAGAGAAAGTACGGTCTGGAATGTTTGTGTGATGGATTCGATTGACTCGCAGCCACAGATCCACTCTGATGGGGAGCACCCCGGATTCAATCGCCGCAACTCGAGCGATTATAGTGGAGCGACATTCCAAGGAATCGAAGGAAAATGGGTTCTGGAAATTGACCTTCGCCGTATCGGAGGATTTCCAAGGCGTGACATGAATCGTGTCAATCACCTTGGCGCATGGATTGGTGGCTGTGAGAAGTAGGGCACGTCGGTATACGGCCTTCTCGCCGAACCAGATGTTTGGCGCCTCCACAACTGTGCCTGATGATCGAGTGTTCGCAAGGGTGGGGTCCAAAAGTCAACGATGTTGACACCTGGGTTCTTTTGGGAGGATAAGGGCCACTGCATACTTCTCCGCAATGATCAGACTTTGTGCAACGACATACTTACTACGACTGCAGACTCAATACCTTACGCAATGAGAAGGTATGGGCACCGGAATGTCTGGAGCATATGATCATCTTCCCACAGCGGGCCGCCCGTTACATCACAGAGACGATTGTTGTGCGACGCATATCGCTCGCTGAATGAGGTCGGCAAGGGTCTAATGCGAGACATTGCCAGAGTGGGGGCTGTACTTCGCATGCGCCGCCCGCAAAGAGAATCCTGGACGAGCGATGCTCCACTTCGCGGCTATGGTGGAGCCTTTTTCAACCACGCTGGGTCCATGGGCTTGCTCGTCGGTCCCGTGTATGCGCCTGATGAAACGGAAGCCAAGCGTGTGATGGGATGAACAGGCATGAGTTTCTTGGAGATCAGGGACGAGGCGCAGTAGCGTCTTTGAGAACCAAGAGACTCGCTGAATTGAGGTTGGAGTTCCCATCTTTCTTGGCAGTCAAGCGCGAGACTACTTTTATGCACGTATCCTTTGCGTGCTGGGACCGATCTTCGACGGGTGCATACATCCACTGCGATCTGGGACACGGTGGGCGCGGCTAAAATGTACGGCAGATGCACTTATCCGCCATGTCTACTTTGTCAGGACATCAGCACACGAAAGCGCAGGTACGAGTATACTGATAAACACTCGCCTCGAGGTACATGCCAGAGTGGAGCCTGTCGCTTAAGGCTACAGCCTGCAGCAACGTAATTCCAACCAATTCCCGAATCTACATGGCTGGACCCTGTCACTTCTTGGACGTCGTGTAACACAAGGCCTACAATCTCTCTCTCCACCAAGAAGACCAACTACCCGGGCGAGTGCCAGAACATTGTTCGGCGGCCCAGACTCGACTCCCGAAAGTCTATGGCCATGATGTGACACAAAGACGCTGTTCAACAAATGCATGACTGGCGTCCGGGCCCTGGCGTTGACATATGCCACTCTCCGACGGACGCGTGATGGCATGGCATCGTGGCGTCTACCGTTGTCGACGATGTAACTCCATCAATCCAGAAGGACGCAGAAGCCCGTTTAATGACCAAGCCACCAACGTGCGGCGCATGTTGATGGTATCGAATCGTCCTGCCAGTGTCGACGAGGGCAAGAATGAAGCATAGACCCACTTGGTCGATACGGCACCAGTCGTTAAACGATATCCGCCCCGTGCTACACAACATCGCTATGCACCATTGCCGTCCTCCCGAGTATTGTCGATTGCAGGCTGGTTATGATGCGCGCTCGGTACTGTCCGTCGATGGGTCCAATCGTTGCTCGATCATTTTTCGAAACCGGTCTGTGCGTCCATCGATATATCCTCTTTTCTTCGCAGGGTAGCATCGTCAATCGCAGACCGCCTTTTCGTCAAGTTCACCACAATGCCCACCGCTACGGGCGGGAGATCCTCACGGCCGCTCGAAACGAAAGGGTCGATCAATCCTGTCAATCTGTCTGGCTGGCGATCTCAAGCCTCGATCTGCGGCAGTCATCGATATCGATAATTCCTACATCGAGCGTGATCGGTGTCGTTGCATTCCTTCTTTGTGGCGGCGCGACGGCTGAGGTTACAGTGAGCATACCACCCTCCAAGATGTGGCCTCTGCTCGAACCGTACCCTCGGATTTCCAACTTGTGCCTGAGTTAGAGGACCTCCCGCAAGGCAAGTATAGCAGAGAGAACAGTTGAGCTGCATACTTATTCTCCGCAAGGCCTGCCACACAAGCACTCATCTGCCATCCTCACACCCTCTCCATTCCAGACGAACCGTTCTTCACAAGACCGACATCTCCAACATCCCTTGCGCGACGCAACAATCCATACTCCCGTTCTTTTGGGAATTACGCCTCATCGAGCCTGGTCGCTTGACTCAAGCAACAACTCGGCGCGGAACGGTTGTACCTGGCATTTGCACACTCTGCATCTCACTGTTGCGAAGCGCTGGGGCCAGTGATCGTGCCGTGTGCACCACCCTCCGCCGACCCACAACCCTGACGTCTTTCGATCGATGCTACCTGGCCGACAGTCGAGCAGCCTAAAAATGCGGTTTCACAATGGTGAGTTTCTGGATCGAGCCTCGTTGTCGTTGTCTGGGGCTGGATTAAAAGTCCATGCCTTTCCCCGTCTTTCATCCATCCCTATCTTGTCAACACTACACACGCCCACACCCACCACACGCACGCACACACGCATACCAAGAAGTCTTTGACCGCTCTCCTGTCTGCCTCTCCTTTGTTGGTCGGTCATTTGCAATTGTGAGCTTGGGTTATTTCTGTGGCGTTCATGTCTTGCATGCCTGAATAGAGCATACAATGCAGTCGACTGCCACGATGTTGGAAGAACTACATGCTGACTGTCCGGTCCCAGAGTTCATCGGAATGTCATCCAACACCACTCCAACCCGCCGCGGACCATCGATTCCACCATTGGATACTCGTGCTCACACTTCATGGCCTCATACCCCGACTCATCCAGGACAGGACTCAAGACGCCCATCGCTAGCTTTCTCCGCCATGTCTGATGCTTCTGGATCTGGGTCTTCGTCGGTCTGTAGCTACTCTCAGCCTGCCACGCCCGTTCAGTCGATGCGTCAGTCGCGTGAAAGTTATACCCACTACTGGTCCGATCATCCTGATGGACATGGAATGATCACTTCTACCATGCCGGAGGGTTGCTCGATGGACACTCTTACTCCGCAGATGTTTACCGGATCCTTCAGCCATCCTCTCTCAGGCGTCGAGCCAGTCTCTGGTCCATCCGCTAGCAGTGCCGGTATCAGCGATGCATATGCCATGCCAATCCTGCAGTCACCGATGAACAACGCCTGGCCAATCCAACAAGCTCCCATGGCCCTCAACATGAGCATCAACATGGGTTTTGGCCGCGAGTCAGTGTCTTCATCGATGTATGCCAACCCTTCTTCGGCAATGCACACTGGCCTTGAACCATCGCCATTTCAAAACTTCGCCAGTCCTCCAACATCAATGTACGCACCACAGCAGATCGTTGTGCCGTCCCAGATCAACCCGCAAGACGACTACCAAATGGACGACTACCCAGGCTACCCCGGACCTGACGACACCACCGACGTTTACCATGGCAGCTTCAGCTCCAGCCAAGCCAGTTTCAACAACGGCTGGGTCGACGTCCGCCACCCCAGTCCCGACGCCTCCTATTTCTGCCAAGAAGACGACTCGGACTTCATTTCCGTGAAGAGAGAAACCGCCACTCCACCCACCCGCATGCTCTCCTCCACCCTCCGCTCCCGCCGCACCTCCCGCCGACCCACCCGAAGCAACAAATCCACCACCGCCTCCCGCGCCTGGCACACCCACGAAGCCGCCGGCTTCCGCATCGAATACAAAGGCGTCGAGTGGACATCAGACGGCTACGACGCCCACGGAAAACTCCGCGTCGCCCCGGCCGCGCAATCCACCGCTCCCGTCAACATCTGTGATTTCGTCTACCCCGTGTCCGGCAAAGCGTGCAGTCGAAAATTCCGGCGCACGGAGCATTTGAAGCGCCACGCCAAGATGCACACCGATGTGAGGGAATTTTGGTGTCCTGTGCCTGACTGCAAGACGGCGAAGAAGGGGGGGATCGGGAGGAGTGACAATGCGAGTGATCATTTCAAGACGCATTTGAAAGCGGCGAAGAGTGGGAAGAGGAATGACCACTGCACGTTTGAGTATTTGGAGACGAGGATTTTGGAGTCGTATGATGATCAGAAGAAAGCGGAGAAGGTGCTTTCCAAGTTGAGGGCGTGGTATCCCGGGCATGTGCAGCAGGAAAGGGAGGAGGCGGAGAGGGAGAGGAGGGAGGGGAGAGTGACGACGAAGAAGGGCAGGCGTTGCTAAGAGGATCTCTCTGGCTGCTTGGAAGGGGTTGGTGGGAGGCTATCTGGTGCATTTCGCTCGAGCATAGACGGGACATGGGAGGGGGGGAAATTTGCGGCCACACAGCAACGGAAAAGTCCATGGGCGGTAATGGGATTGGGAGGAGGCAGCTTTGCGGACACATTTTCGGATTATACCCCACGGCAGGGAATCTCTTTCGGAGGAGCAGGCGGAGTCTTTGATTTGGAACATGTGTGTCGTCTGGTTGTTCGCGGGCAACACACATGTCGGGCTTTTTGAGGGTTTGTTTGTTCGCATTTGGGAAAGGGTAACATCTCCACCATTGCTTGTTGGAAATGGACACGGCCGGCTGTTTGGATCACTTTCGGTTGGCTTGTTGTATCTTTAGGTCAGTGGAATTAATAGTGTAGCATCACGGAGTATGGGCGGTGCTTGGAGAGGAGATAGTTGTGCGGTGGATGGATGGATATAAGCTGTATCTGTACATGTGCTCGCATTGTCACATTCCGTTCGTCTTTCCATTCCTGCTTGAAGTTCAAGATTCTACAAAAAGCTCGACATGCTGCTGTCATCGTGCTTACAAGTCGGCACGCCATGTCTTCGTGCTGAAGGGTCGGCGTACTGATCGGGCTTGACATGTGCTGTATCGCTTTCGTGCGGCTGCATCTCACCTGACGTCTCGAACTGTGGAGATAGTATCACCTGAAGCCTCAAACTTTGAAGGTAGTATCACCTGATACCTTAGACGATAAGTGAAGTGGTCTTCGTAGATGAGGTCGAGTGTGGTGGCGATGTGGGTGATGTAACCACGCAAGCAACTCCGTGGCGGGGACAAGGGCTCGCCGCCGCTGCAAATCCCGGTTCTCGTTCCATCGTCACGTTATCGTCGGCCAGCCAGTACCAGTACCTGCACGTGTCAAAAGATGGTTTTCGTCCGCCATGGATAGGTCTTGGATCCAAGAATAACAGGAGGTGCGGTTAAGATATCAAGGGCCTTGAACTCTAATAAAGAGTTCTACCTTAGACTGTCTCCAGCTGCAGGCGCCGATCCATGAAAATTGTAGACACGTGGGCCATCGTTCTCGCACGAGACGCATAGGCGGAGGTCCGGTGTTCCATGTGCTGCGGGACCTGCTTTTCATGGAAGTTATGGCTGCATCGTCATAAGGTACGGTATTCTTCAACTTCATCAACCGTTTGCCAGATCATCTCAAATCGCCGGCTTTCCCTGTTTTGGCACCAAGCAACGGTCTAGGCCAGGCTGGAAGGCACCTCCCTCTTCTTATCGCAACGTTTACTTCGCCTTGAATTTGAACCACGCGACTGCACCTCAAGGACTGTTCCCTGCAACCTTCAGTTTCGTCATTGCGCAAAGACAAAGCAGGCCGTGCGCGCGAGCCTCGCCATCTATTTCCCCGCCTTCGATTCATCACACCTCTGCTTGACCACATTTTCGTGGCATGCCTCACTCCGAGGCGCCTCCCGACGACATGAAACCCGCACCGCGACAAGCAGCGTCACCGAGCTCGTTACTTGGCATCCAGAGGAGCGCATCTCCCCATACGACGGAACAACCCAAATGTACGTCCGTCCAGTCGTCCGCTGCGCCTAGCATTTTCAGACCTCATGTTGCCCGAGTGGCTGCATCTCCACACACACGTCCACTCTTCACATCAATCCATTTCTGGCAGCGTGCGCATCGGATCTCCGACATCGACTAATTGTCATTCACAGCTGTTTCCATCGACCCACATGCAGAGACCATCTCACCTTTACTGCTGGGCAATCAGAAGAGTTACGAAGAGCTTCCCAATTTGGGAGAGCTGAGGAAACCTCGTGTTAAGAGCGCCAGGGATCTGAGGCTCTCCGGGAAGCCGGCTGCAACATCCAGTCCATCTCTGAACGCCACTCTCGATGGAGCCTCGTATTCTCAGGAGAATCAGTCCACCGAAAATCCGAACGATGTGGACGACTTCGAATCCCTGGTGGATCAGGTGTCCAGCTGGATCAAGGAGAAGCGAGCCAAACGAAGCCATCGGAAAGCTAGTCGGAAAGCCGAAGATGATAGTGCCCCAGCCAGTCCGACTTCGATGGCTCCCATGAATGGAAAAGAACCTCGGCCAAGGCGCGGATCACACGCTTCGGACACCTCACTCGACTTGGAGAAACTTGAGCGCATTGTGAAGCAGACTCTACATCTCAGGCGCTCTTCTACACGGAAGATCCCACACTTCAGACGCAAATCTTCCGCTCGCAAACTGCTTAGAAAGCAGTCCAGCGCATCGGATACAGAGTACTTTGAGGGAGATGTCCTGGTGCCGACATGCGATGTTGTGCTCGACAACTCCAAGACTCTTTCCTACACGGGTGGTGCATCGGACGTCTCGGATGAGTCTGGTGAGGAAGAATTGAAGCGTGTTGGCTCGGTCCGTGACAATGACGCATGGTCGAGATTCAAGTTCGAGATTGTCCGCCTCTCACACACTTTGCGTCTGAAGGGTTGGAGGAGGGTCCCGCTAGAGATGTGTGGCTCGGTCGAGGTCCAGCGTCTCAGCGGAGCGCTGACGAATGCAGTATACGTGGTTTCTCCACCTGAAGATCTGCCGCTGCAGAAGGAGGACGGAACCACTGCCAAGCCTCCACCAAAGTTGCTGCTTCGCATTTACGGTCCTCAAGTCGAGCACTTGATCGATCGTCAAGCGGAGCTCGCAATTCTCCAACGCCTGGCCAGGAAGCGAATCGGGCCAAGAATGCTCGGAACATTTGCCAACGGCCGATTCGAGGAGTTCTTCCACGCGGAGACACTCACACCTGAAGATCTGAAAGATGCCAGCACAAGCCGGCAGATCGCCAAGCGTATGCGCGAGCTGCACGATGGTATCGAGCTGCTGGATCAAGAACGCGATGACGGTCCTTTCGTGTGGCGCAACTGGGACAAGTGGTTACAGCGAGTCGAGCAGATCGTCACCTGGATGGACTCGCAAATTGCGGCACAAGACCCAAACACGAAGCCCACCGGTTCAAAGGCATGGATGCGCCGTGGCTACATCTGTGGAGTGCCCTGGCAGCAATTCAAGGCCGTCGTGGAGAAGTATCGCGCATGGCTCAAGGCGCAATACGGAGGCTCCAAGCACCTCCGCGAGCAGCTCGTCTTCGCTCACAATGACACTCAGTATGGCAACATTCTGCGTCTTGTACCCGCTGGAAAATCGCCACTGCTCCTCCCCGCCAACAGCCACAAGCAGCTCGTTGTCATCGACTTTGAGTATGCCTCCGCCAACACACCTGGTCTCGAATTCGCCAACCACTTCACAGAATGGTGCTACAACTACCACGACAAGCGCAAACCCTACGCATGCAACACAAACACCTACCCGACTCCTGAGGAACAAGACCGCTTCATCCGCGCCTACGTCCGCCACCGTCCGCAATTCAACGCCGCCACCGACACCCCTCACATGACACCTGTCGGCACGCCCGACTCCGCTCGACCCGCCGACCTCGCCCGTCGCTCCACAACTAGCATCTCCGACTTCATGCTCGACGCCCGCGTCCCACCTGGCTCCTCATCCACCAACCTCGCCGCCGAAGCCGCTACCAAATCCGCCGAGGACGCCGAGGTCAAACACCTCATGCACGAAACCCGCATGTGGCGCCTCGCCAACACGGCGCAATGGGTCGCGTGGGGAATCGTGCAAGCCAAAGTCCCCGGGATGCCGCTTTTCGACCCGGACTCGCCTGCATCAGAGTTGTCGCAGGGTGAGGACGTGGCGAAGGAGATTTTCGGCGAGGATGGACTGGCGATGCCGAAGGAGGAGGACGGTGAGGAGCAGGAGGAGGAGTTCGATTATCTTGGGTACGCGCAGCATCGGGCTATGTTCTTTTGGGGAGATGCGGTGCAGTTGGGATTGATTGGGGAGGAGGAGTTGCCGGAGGAGGTTCGGGGGAAGGTTAAGACGGTGTTGTATTAGAAGTGGTGGAGATTGAGGTGAGGTGGAGTAGGAAATGAAAAATCGAAAACCTCGATGTGTGCTCCTTGGTTCTGGTGCGGTGAATGTGAGTGGCAGGCTGCTGATCGAATTTCGTGCTCGAGATACTTGTTGCAGGAGGCCTCTCTTTTGCAAACGTCCGAATCGAGACCATGATGGTGAGACAGTACTCTCGAAGTCTTTGAGTATGCAGAAGGAAGAGATGGAAGATATAAGACAAGTCAGACGATGAGCGGTATTTGTAGCAGTGAGGCAATTATTGATCGCGTGAAAGCACGAACGAAAGCTTCGTTGTGCTGCATCAGCGCTGACGATCAATTGCCGCGGCTTATGCACATGTAGGTGAGTACTCTGGTCTCTTTAATGCTGTCCGACGACTGAGCCGGAGAGCTTCTCACTTGACCAAGACGCATGTGTTGGCATGGGTGCTCAGAGCTGGGCAATTCTTATAGAAGTCGCGGACTCCAGTCCGGTCGTCCCTGCCCCGGCAGAACATCGGCATCACCAAGCTCAATTCTTTCAGCCGACGCCTGAACTTTTTTTGAAACGATCGATCATCTCGAGCTTCGAACACCAAAACACCCACGATGCCCGTCGACGACCTAATCACCACCCTCTCCGACTCGGATGTCTCCGACGAAGAGACCGAGGAAGTCGCAATCGAACGACCCGCCGCACCACCCAGCAAAAAACGCAAGCGAGAAGTCAAAGAGCAATCCGCCGTCAAGAAACAACGAGAAGACAACCATGCCGACCTCGAGTCGGACTTTGAATTCGAGAATGAAGGTGGAGATGCGGCGTTGGATGATCTGGATACTTGGGCGTTGAGTGGGGACCTTGCGAGTCAGCCGGGGAGTATTGAGGCTATTGTTGCGAGGAGACGGCCGAAGAGTGATGGGGAGGAGAGGAAGAAGAAGGGGGAGGTTGAGAGTGAGGACGAAGAGGATGAGGAGGAGGATGAGGATAGTGAGGATGAGGGCATTGGTGCGGATTATGGAGAGGAGGGGAGTGAGGAGGAGTTTTCGACGGCGATTAGTTTTCAGGATGGGGAGGATGAAGATGGGGAGGAGCAGGGCGACAAGGAGAATGGGGAAGACGAGGATGATGGAGATGAAGTGACGAAACATGTCCCTCACCCGGACGACGTGGCTGCAGAGTCTGGATCGGAGAACGGCGAGGATGCGGTGGAGACGGAGAAGCGTAATGCTTTCTTCGCGAACGACAGCGAGTCGAAGAATGCTGCACCTGGTGCGACTGCATTCTCCACGATGAACTTGTCAAGGCCGATCTTGAAGGGTCTCGCGGCTGTCGGCTTCAACACACCCACGCCCATTCAAGCAAAGACGATACCAGTCGCGTTGGAAGGCAAGGATCTGGTCGGAGGTGCTGTCACTGGATCAGGTAAAACAGGTGCCTTCCTCATTCCAATCCTAGAGCGTCTCCTGTTCCGACCGAAACGGACTGCCACTACTCGCGTGGTCATCCTCATGCCAACCCGCGAGTTGGCGCTACAATGTTTCGCTGTTGCGAAGAAGCTCGCCAGCTTCACGGACATCACTTTTGGACAAGCTATCGGAGGTCTTAACTCCCGCGAACAGGAAAAGCAGCTGAAACTTCGACCGGACATTGTCATTGCCACGCCTGGTCGATTTATCGATCTCGAGCGCAATTCGGCTTCATTCACTGTTTCTACTGTGGAGATTCTCGTTCTAGACGAAGCAGATCGCATGCTTGAGGAGGGATTCGCGGACGAGCTCAACGAGATCTTGAACAGGATTCCCAAGTCAAGACAGACTATGCTCTTCTCGGCTACCATGACTTCAAAAGTCGACGACCTGATCCGTGTCGGCCTCCAAAGACCCGTTCGTCTCCTAGTGGATGCACAAAGACAAACCGTCTCCGGCCTGGTCCAAGAATTCGTCCGTCTCCGACCCGGCCGAGAAAGCAAGCGCCTCGCATACCTCATGAACCTCGCCGAATCCATCTACACCGACCGCGTCATCATCTTCTTTCGCCAAAAGAAAGAAGCTCACCGCGTGCGCGTCATCTTCGCCCTCTGCGGCCTCAACGCCGCCGAACTCCACGGCAGCATGTCCCAAGAACAACGCATCAACGCCATTGAATCCTTCCGAACCGGTAAAGCCAACTACCTGCTCGCCACCGATCTCGCCTCTCGTGGTCTGGACATCAAAGGCATCGAAACAGTCATCAACTACGAAGCACCCCAGTCCCACGAAATCTACCTCCATCGTGTCGGCCGTACAGCCCGTGCTGGACGAACCGGTCGATCATGCACCCTCGCCGCCGAACCCGACCGCAAAGTCGTCAAAGCAGCGGTCAAGTCCGGCAAAGCTCAAGGCGCAGTCATCAAACAACGCACCATCGACCCCTCCAACGTCGACGCCTGGCAAACCCGCCTCGAAGCTCTAGAGTCCGAAGTCGAAGACGTCCTCCGCGAAGAGAAAGAAGAAAAAGCTCTGCAGCAAGTCGATCGCGACCTGACCAAAGCGGATAACATCGTCAAGTACGAAGCGGAAATCAAAGCCCGGCCGAGAAAGACGTGGTTTGAGAGTGAGAAGGATAAGCAGGCGAGTCGGGATAAGGGGTTTAGTGCGTTGAATGGACCGGCGGATGAGGAGGCGAAGGGTAAGGGGAAGAAGAAGGGGAAGTTGAGTAATAAGGATAAGAAGAAGTTGCAGGATAAGGATGATCGGGCGGCGGGGGCGATGTGGAAGAAGAGTAAGAGTGCGACTGTTAAGGGGATGGAGAAGAGTGGTGGTGGGAAGGTGAAGGATAAGAGTGTGGTGAAGGGGAAGGCGAAGCCGAAGGGGAGGGGGAAGCCGAGGAAGTAGAGTCGCCTATGTGGTGTCTCTTCAGGCCCTTTCCCGGCAAATCTCTGTCCGCTTCATTTCCATACAGTGCCGAATGAACAACCTCACCATACCAAGGACAAATTCGACAAGAGTCAAGAAAGAGTCGCCAACAAAAACTTTTGGGTAATCAATGCCGTCGAAACATGAAAGAGAAATCAAAGACACGAGCTTCTGTGCTTCGCGCTCAGCCTAATGCAATGCTCCTTCACCTGCACATGAAGGATCCGTCGCCGTACTCCAGGATCAACTAGGCTCCATGGTGCCGAGCCTCTCACTTTCCTCCCATGGCGGCCTTTCCATCATCTCAATGAACCATCGTGCCAGCGTGCAATGCCTTCCAGTCGCGGTGATCATTGTGTCAGCATGCAGAAGGTACGCTGGCCGTGATCGGTTCGCATCGCTTCTCCGAATGTCTTCTTGTCGGTGGCAGCCTTGACTTGCGCCTTCATGTTGGTGTTGGACTCCATCGTGATGATGGGACGGTTGGGTGTGGTATGTTGCTTTGGAGTGTATTGCTGGCGAATGGAGGCGGTGCTGTGATCGAGTTTGGATGTGGTGAGGTTATTCACGTCGTCGTGGAGCACCATGGTGGTTTGTGGTAATAGAGCGAACGTGGGTGGAATACACCTTGACTCTGGGTTTTTGGGATGGAGGATGTGCTGGCGGTGGTCTGTGGATCGCGAAGGACTTCTGGACCGACGGAAAGGATGCGACCTCGTGGCAGAAAGAGTCGTTGGCTAGATCCTCCACATTCACGATCAAGTGGATCGAACAACCCGTCTCCACCACCTCGGATGCAATTCAATCAAGTCCAGCAGCATCTGAATACGCCAAACATCACCCTTTCGCGCGGTATGAGTCCACTCCATCTGCGCAAAAGAAAGCCCCGCACGATTCTCCTCCAACTGCCGTTTCAAGCGGTCCTCACTCTCCTCGAGCCCGATCCTCGCGATAGACGTATCACTCCCCATGAACTGCATCTCATACCAACCCCCCATACCCAGCGGATGGAAGCACGGCACACGCAACTTGAACGTCAGATCGACACCACTTTCCCTCTGCACGATCGAGAAGATGGATCCGCACATGCGGTAGGTGGAGATCATTCGCTCCAAGCGGAGGATGGGAGAGGGCCAGAGTTCGACTTCGAAGGAGCGGAGGTAATGCAGGTTCTCATCCAGGCCGAGGAGCCAGAGGCCGAATTTGGCGTTGCAGAGTAATAGGGCGTGCGCGGCTTGGAGGTTGAAGGCGGACAGAGTGAGACCCCATATCGGGTCGTCGAGCCGGGTGATGATGCGGAAGGTGTTTTCTTCGAGGAAGACGGGCACGGTTTCCTCGTGGAGCTGGCGGCAGACGATCGTCAGGGCGAGGATGTTGGCGTGACGCATGTATGAGATCGGAGCTGGGAGGAGTCGGGGGAGTCTGCTATGGCGGGTGGTGGTGCTGGCGGCTAGGAGTTCGATTGGGTAAGGTTTGGTGAGGGCGTATATGTAAATCGTTCGTCGCAGCTCCCGTGGCAGCTTTCGGAAGGGTGAGTTCTCCATGTCAGTCTTTGAAGTCTTGAGAGGCATTGTGAGCAAGATGTATTTTGGCAATGCCATATTCTTGAGACGATTATGCCATTTTTCTGGGAAGTTCAGGTACGATGTCCATCATGGATGTACAATACCACGGTACAGCTCCGATGGCATCGGCCTGACATCTTGATTGATATGCCGTGAGTGAGAAAAGCAGTGCGGACAGGTGAC
Organism: Zymoseptoria pseudotritici STIR04_4.3.1; assembly: GCA_000223685.2. NCBI lineage: Eukaryota > Fungi > Ascomycota > Dothideomycetes > Mycosphaerellales > Mycosphaerellaceae > Zymoseptoria > Zymoseptoria pseudotritici. The sequence continues at coordinate 125,265 of AFIR01000580.1, forward strand.
TCAGCTGTTCAAGTATGTACTTGATCTGTCTGGATCGACAGCGGATCCGGTTGGTGTACAGGAGTTGAAAACTTAGCTGAAGAGGTCCGGTAGACTTAGCTGGCATGTTTTTGGCATGTTTTGAAGAGAGGCGGACTTGTAATGTGCAGTCAAGACTCTATGATTGTTTGCGAGCAAGATCTGTGTTACGGCGGTAGTACGAGGAAGAAGAAGTGCAAGTCAACTGGAATGTGTCGGCAAGCCGGAGCTTCGGGCCGAAGTGCGATGAGGTAAGCAGACGTGGTAGACAAATCTGACGGGAGTCCACCTCAAGATCCTTCCTGTCCTTCTTCTACATTAACTAACAAGCACTTCCATTCAATCTCCCAACAGCCACGACTTAATTTAATGTCCAAATACCACCACAAACGAACTCCAACATAAGAAAAAAGCGTCGCCAATCGGGAGAATTATTCAGGCGATACCATTGTTCTGCTCTCGTAAATTCGAAAAAATGCCGCCGATATAGACATATATACAACGAACTCCCAGCTTGAATCTCCTCGTTACACATCTACAACCTCGCCCTATCCTCTCCACCACCCAACACCAACCCCTCCTCCTCCACAATCCCCCTCGCAATCCCCCTCGCAATTCCCATGACCGTAATCATCGGGTTCACCCCACTGGCACTGGGAAACACACTCGCGTCTGCTACATACAATCCCTCAGTACCCCACACCTTGCCCTTTCCATCCACCACCGAATTATGCTTCGAGCTTCCCATTCTACAAGAACCCATCTGATGTGCTGAGATGAACCCCGTGTCTGGGTACGGGAACCCGATCGTCTTCAATTTTGCCAGCCAAGTCTGGAATGCTTCGTCGGACACGGATGGGGAAGCGGTGGAGTGGACCGAGATATTGGCAGCTGCATCGGAAGACGGGCGGACGAAGGGTTCCAAGCCAGGAATCGTGGCGAAGATTTCGCGTGCGCCTTCGACGTACATGATCTCCGCCAATCCGACCAGACCCGCGAGGATATGTTGTTTGTCGTATTTGCTCGGATGGTACTGGATGATCGCTCGGCCGGGTTCCTTCGGATCCGGGAAGACGCGGCCTCCATAGCGATCGCGGGCGAGGGCGATGTAACCCGTCATGCGACGCATTTTGGCGGTGAATTCTTTGAATTGGAGACCTCCCGTCCAGGGGAATAGGGGAAGGAAAGAAGAGGGCATCATCGTCGTGGCTTCGAGTTTCGCGCCGTAGCCTTGTCCGTCGAGATTTTCGAATTCGTTGCATACGGACGTGAGGATGGCGCCTTCCCAGGGGCGGACGTCTTCGTCCCAGACGGCGCCGAGCATGGCGACTGGGTGAAGGCGGAGGTGGCGGCCGATGTGCCGGTTTTTGAGGCCGGAGCGGGAGAGCAGGATGGGGGTGTAGACGCTGCCGCCGGAGATGATGGTGCGGCGGGCGTTGATGATGAGTTGGCGGCGGGTGACGTCTGGACCGGCAACGCCGCCGTGGCCGTCGCGGGAGGTCCAGATTCCTTTTATGCCGGTGGTTTGGCGGGTGCCGTCGGGGTTGGTGGCGCCGAAAAGGATTTCTTGCACGTCGAAGCCTTCGATGAAGCGGGCGCCGCATTTGGCGGCGTCGGGGAGGAAGGTCACGGTGGGACCCTTTTTGCCGCAGGAGCGACAGCCTCGTGTGCAGTAGCCGTCTGGGTGGAGTTCGCCGCCGGTGTTTTGAGGGACGGGTTTCGCGGACCAGCCGAGTTTGCGGGCGCCTTCCATCAGGACTGTGTTGGCTTTGTTATGTTTGACGTTGGTCAGGCTGACGCCCATGCGCTCGCAGACGGCGTCGAGGTCGGCTTGGAAGGCGGAGCTGGTGAAGTGTTTGAGGCCGAATTTCTCGGACCACTCCCTGCGGACGAAACCTTGTGGCTGGAGGGATGCACTCCAGTTGACGGTACCGCCACCTCCCCAGGTTTGACCGGGCACAACGGTCATGGTTGAATCGTTGGAAACATGTCCACCGCCGTTGCCGAAGAGGAGATATGGCGCATCGGCTTCAGTCATGGGGAGGTACTCTGGCGACCAGTAGTAGGACTTTTCCACGACGATGACCTTGAGGCCAGCCTCGGCCAGGACCTTTGCGACAACAGCACCACCACATCCTGAGCCTACAATCACCACATCCGTCTCGATGACTTCGACATCCTCAGGAGCGGAGGGTGGGATCTGGATGAATCGGAACTCAAACCCGGCATTCGGCAGAGCGGCATCAATGGGAGTGTTGGGGTGAGCAAGTAGGCGTGGAAGTGTCGACGACGTTCTCATCCAGTATGCTCGGGATAGGGAGGTCAACGACCGGTGGAGTCCACGCAATAGAGGGATACGAGAGCGGGCCCATCCGAGGATGATCTGTTCGCGGTCTCGAATCGGCAAGCAATCGATTGTCGTCGCGTGGCTGGTCAAGAGGAGGGAGCCGGCTCGTGTGCTAGAGTTGAGGTATTTTCGTCAGCAAAGATGGGTCTCGCCTTTGTGTTGGGAGGAGCTTGTGTGGATAGAGTTCGGTTTTGGTTCGGGGCGGATTCCACTTGTAGTTTAATGCAATCCGACCACGTTGTCGAGGGTCATGTGGATTTGTTGCAAGTGGGGCTGGCTGTGAAAGATGACTTACTTGAGAGCGTTCAGGATGAAGAGAAGTCCGTTCCGGTCAGTCTCGCTCATGTGATTGTTGATCAACCGAAAGACATGCTCCTGGAACTGTGGAGAGGTTGTGGCGCTCTCTCCAAGATATGCCGTGATGAGTCCAGCATCGTTCTCCGGGCACAGATTCGCAATGCGGCTAACGGCCGGGTTGTAGAGCTCCTTACGCACTGGTAGTTGCAGCAGTCTGTTGCCCTGCGCGGACTGAGCGATCGATGGCACGATTGTGGTCGCGATGGCCGAGAAGATGCTCCATTGGGCAGTGTTTAGGACACCCTCGGGAGCTGGAGGAAGAGGTGTCTTGGTCTGTTCGACCGCCACGGACTGGATGGACATGCTGTGATGTTGTCTGCCGTGGAATCGGAGATCCCGATGCTAGACCGTCCCCTTTGGTGAAGACGTACGGCGTGATGCTCGGCCCAAGCTTTGCGTAGTATTCGGGCTCAGCTCGGCGTTGTGAATTGGTGCGCCACAGGTGGCGGCGGCGATTGTGTTCGGCGGAGTCGGAATGCAGTTGCAGGCCACGCAAGCAGATGGTCCGTTGAGTCGATATGAGAACACAAAGGAAATGTGGACTTGACTGAGAAGTGAAGGAGAGTATACTCGTCGTCGACTGTACTTAGCTTTGTCTGGCTGACTGGAGAACAGGCCGAGGTGTTCTCTCTGTGGACCCTGAGTCTCGCCTCCCCCATGTGCGAGCCCTCGTACAGAGACTCCTCCTCGTTCACCAGCAGCGGATACTGCCGACCTCATTTCATGAAGCACTCGTGGACTAAGGTATGGCAAAAAGAGCAGATGTCGAGGGAGATGTGCATACGAAGAGGAAAGGAGTAGTCCATTCACGAGACAATGGAAACGAGACGGCATCGGAGACCCCGCAATCGTGATAGAGACCAGACCTCACCCATGTGCGATGCAAAGCGACGGGGGCGGGGGGCGGGGCGGCGTGTCATACGAGAGTCCAACGAGAGCATCGGCCGTCTTGTGCCGGAACTGGAAGACTCGGGGATGTGCGGTGCCGGAGAAGAAGACCCAAGCTTTTCGTTCTTATCTTTGATGCATCTCGGCCAATCAACGACTTTCAGATGATGACAGCCCGCGAATCAGCGGCGTATGATATCTGCATCTCCAGGGTTCATCCTGGTCTGCTTCGTGCTATTCATCGACGGCACTGCTTCTCATCGTATCGCATGCAATCATTGACAACCAGCCAGATCGTGGAAGATTATCGAGATGAGTTTGGTGTGCGACGATGAAACCCAATGTGACAGACGTCCTTTCCGGGGAGTTGGGTAGCAATGATGCGGTATGATTCATGAAGCGTGTGGTGTCTCTTCTCTTTGGATTCACCGCATAGAATGTACAAATGGGGCAGGCGCGAAGAAGAAGAAGAAGAGACTAGGGCCCTGTACTTTCCAGAGGAACACGCGACGCTTTGCCTACATTCGACAAGCGCGAGTGGGATTCTGCTGGGATGGGTGGGATTCAGTGTGAGATGAGTCTGTGAGTGGCCAGTGGCGGCAGCACAATTCGGCCGCCAGTCGAACTCTCGGCAAAAGTTGGCGAGACGGGACGCTACTACTACTGTAGTTCTACCAGCGGAGTGAGCGGACCTGCCCTTCGTCGATGCTTGGGTTGGGAATCGGGATACACCTACCCGATACCACCCATCTCCCTGGTCTGATCTTGCTGTACAGGTCACTTTCTCCCACCCCCATCCCTCCCACGTTTCAACCCCAACTCCCCGTCGCAAGAGATAACACTATTCTCTCCCCTTGCGTCAAGAGAGAAGGACCTCACTCTGCACAGTGCTCCAGACTGCCGACCGATAAGGCGCTTCCGCACACTTGTGAGACAGACCTGCCGACCTCCGCTATCTTTCCTCCTCATCTCTGCCAATCGATTCCCCGGCATTCATCCCCCCAAAATCGCTGCCGGATCTCGTTCCTTGCGCCAAACGATCCATCCCATTCGATCATTCGATCAATCCGACTGACCGCTACGAAACGGACCTCCGGGAACGAAGCCTCGAGGCATTGAAAGTCGGCCTGCCTTCCGTCTTGCATTGCGCCGTCGCTTGCCATTGTCCCTTCTCACCACTCGTCTTTGTCCAAAAGATTGTCAAGTCGTGACGACCGCAATCTTCACTGCACAGCGACCTCAACCCTCTCAACATCTCAATCAGATGATCTTCGCGCACCATTCACTACCGTCGCTCGCCGTCTATACCCAATAAAATGGCGGCCACCACAATCGCTGCACCCGCCGCGAATACCTCCAACTACTACATGAATCCTCACGCGGGGCCCTCACCGCCCGATACGCTCTACTCTAAGAACCACTACGATCCACGACAAAGTCAATCGCAAAACCCTTCACCAACCAACATCTCTCCAACTTCCTTCCACTCCGGCCACAGCAACCACCACAGCAACACCGCCCGTCAACTACGGCAACCTCGCCAACCACTCTACGTCCCCGCCGCCCTTCGCCCCGAGAACAAACTTGGCCGACCGACCGACATTCCCACTCGCCCACGTGCGCCCGACACACCACCCGCCAGCACCGACTCCTCGTTCGACAGCATTCGCACCGACTCCGCCTCTACCCTCGACCTTCCCATCTCCCCGTTCACCTCCGGCAGCAGCCTCGCCTCCTTCCGCGAAGACGCTTCCCTCCGTCGAGGCCTCACCCGCGCCGAGTCCGACGCCCTCTCGGAAGAGCTAGGAGAAGTCACCGGTGCGCCTACAACTGCGCACTGGAAACCCGACGCCTCGGCCGTGGCATGCTACATCTGCGCTCAGCAATTCACATTCTTCTTCCGACGGCATCACTGTCGACGGTGTGGGAATTTGGTCTGCGATCAGCATATCAAGCATACCGTCCCGCTGGATCAGAACGCACGATATCATCCGAATGGGACCGCGAGCAAGGCGTGTAAGAGTTGTTGGGATGGCTGGAAGGTCGTGAGGAGACTGCATCATTCCCGTGCGGGGAGTATTGCCGAGAGCTCGAATAGTTCGCAAGGGACCGCGATGCCGATTCCCAGCGCGGCGAAGAAGAGCGATGGCTTTCGGATTGGCAGTATGGCTAGGAGCGAGGGTGGAATGGTCTGGAGCACGTTCTGAGATTGCTGTCGACACAACATCATACTGCGCATCCTCATCTCGACGACATCACGATCACGACATCTCGACATCGACGAGTCCAGCTCATCGGCCACCCACCACCACGACTGAATGGGACTGTACGGTCTTCTACCTCGACGACCACTTTTTTGCTTTTGCACTTTGCTATTGCGTTTTAGCGACTTCGCTTCTTTTTACACACGGCCTCGTTTACCTTACTGCAGCTTTTAGCGTTTTGTTTTTTTCGACCAGCGATCTTTGTGATACCCGCTCGCGGCAGATGCACAAATAGATCGAGAAGGGATGGAGGGATATGGGAGTCTTTTCGGGAGTCTACCGGGAAGATACACACGGCGTTCATTGTTTGACTGGAGATTCGAGGGAACTTGTGGGTGTAGTAATATGATAGACGGTGCGAGGATGAGAACGTATATGACAAGAACGGACTGAACATTGCGATCACTTTGTGGTTTTACTCCAGCTTTCCATCATCTTCACACGGCAAGAGAGAGAGCACCTGCAACTGTTTATTGCGTTGGGTATGTTCTCACGCGAGCATTATTTTGTCTTCAGCCGCGTATGGATGTCGTCAATTGGGGCCATTGATGATGTGGAGGTACGATCCACCTGTCAAAGTGTGTCAGGTTTCAAGATTCAACAATGATCTCACATGTCAATCAATCTGGTTGGATCCCCTCGGGTCGAGGAAGTGGATACGGGCTTTTCTAATTAGAGTTTCCCATCCAAAGCTTCCTCGACCGTTTGAACTATGAGGGTTTCAGGGATTTTGGTGTTTAGCCGGAGGAAGCATCCGTGTCCGCTGCAACGCTCTCGAGGTCTGATCCAGCGCGATCTTGTCGCTGCTCTTGCTTAGGAATCGGGCTCACGCTTGGACGCATTGAGTATACATTACGCTTCTCTCTCCGTTGTGGCTGTGTGGTATGGATTTGATGGAAGTTGATACGGATGGAAAGCAAAAACACCGCCATCAGAAGGTATCCGAAAGTCTGGTTCTGGTTGAGTCCGAGCACTAAAGTTTTTTGGGGCTTGTCGTTCGACTGGGCTAGACTGCGAAAGGAAGGAATCCGGGCCTTGCAACGGGAAGCTTTTTTGGTGGCGTGGAGATTACACTAGGATGGATGGGGAGTGGGAGTCCAGTCCAGGCCTCTTCCTTCTTCCTGGCGGTGGTGGACTTCGGATGGTTTAATGAATCTTTGTGTTGCGGGCGGCGGTGTTTGACGGCTGTCATAATCAGTGAAGGATGGAAGAAGACAGTGCTCAAAGTGAAACAGTGAGGAGATCAGGTGCTCGTGGCTGGAGTGGAGTCTATTGGGAGTGCTATAGAAGGCCCGATGGAAGCATTAAGGTACGTTGTGCGTCTATAGAAGGGGGTGGAGAATATGGCTTGTCGGCAGATGGAGGGTGGAGTTTGTGGGAAGGAGCCGACGGCGACATCATCTTGTCGCCCGCGTGGGGCGACGAGCAATTCCGGCCTCACCTCGTCAGTGCACGAGACTTCACCTCTCTCCAGCGGAGCGAGCATCTCCGCTCGCGTCTAGCCAACTCGTTTCGAAGCCGCCTTCCCCGACGAACTATCGGGAACGAGAAAGCGGTCTACGAGACTTCAGCTCATCACGCGGTACAAAGTTGAGATGAAGTCGGATACAGCATTCGCCTACTACTAGACCTCGAGACGAACACCCCCTCCCCGAGACATTACTCTCGCGGCCAGCGGTCCGGGGATCTAGACTAGGGGAGCTTTGTAATGCGAGTCGACTACGTGCGAGTCGTTCGCATAGGTGTACAGTCATTTATTAGACCGCGGACAGCCGGTGAGTGGACGCATTGGATATGCCTAGCATTGCTTCCGACGCTTCGGATAGGACGAGCAGACGGACGCAGGCGCGTGTGTTCCGTCTGTACGGACATGGGTACGCAAGCTTCAGCACTCTGAGATCGGGAGGACCTGCGGAGGAGAAGATGTGCTTGCTTGCTTGCTTGCTCAATCGTACGGAGCAGCCAGTCAAGTATTGCTGATCCGAGTGCTGTCAATTCGGAGCAACGAGCACGACCTCGACCTATGATTCTCGTTGGCGCCGTGGCCTGCCCTAGACCTCGACCTATGATTCTCGTCGGCGCCGTAGCCTGCCCTAGACTTCTGATCGATCACAATACTAGGCTTCGACGGTCTCGCTCAAGTCGTAGGGGAGGTCGAATAGCCTTACTTCTCATGTTCCCTGCTGGTGTGAACGTTTCTAGCGATGCGATTGTCCCGCACAATCTACGATCTCTGTCCCAGCCTGGCCAGAAATCAAGAGCGACAGCGATGGAGACCAGTCTCAGCTCCATCACGGGCTCCTCATGGCAGACGAGTGAAGTCTGCAACGACCGACTTGAGCATTCATTGCTCACGCCTCACTGACCTTGAATACAGGCCTTCAATCAGGGTCGTCCATCAACATCGCCTCGCGCACACGAAATGAGGAACATGCACGGCATGATGAGCGAAACTACACATATGGCCTCAACACCCTCTCGTGAACGACTCAAAAAGTTGCGGCAAGGGCTTCAAGCGATGCCAATGCAAGTCGAGGTATGAGAAATATAACGGCTGTCCAAAGCCGTAGGGCGGGGAGTACTCGACTGCTGCTGGCTGAACTTGGTTGTCAAAATCAAATGTGACGTACGGTCTGCGGAGAACGGAAAAGGATTCTCGGGTTACGGTCACATCTGGACAAGGAGAGCACGGTTCGGCCAAGGTTGAAAGACGACAATGCCGTTTGCGAGTGCGATTTCGCCGACGAGAGATCGGGCGTAGTGGTCGTGGTCGTCTCTATTGGTCAATGTAGGATCTATGTCTTCTAGGTCCGTCTACGCACTGAGGTCACACGCTCCCGTCGCCCTCGATTCGCACTCTCATTCCGCAATTCCAACACGCGCTCCTGCACCGGCCCAGACTCATCACTTCGCCTCCCACCCCGGCGCCGGACTGATCTTCTCTGAGAACGCCGTCTTGCCGAGATTGCTCTTACACTCCTTCTTCCAGTCCTTTGGCGTAACCATGTCCGCTGCCTCCTTGAACGCCTTCAACGTGCAGAAACTCTCGTCGCCTTCCAGATGCCTTCCCGGGGCTTTACAGAACGGCAGCGTGACGGGCTTGTCATTGTAGCGGATGCGAACGTAGTGGTCGTCGAGTGATGCTTTGTGCGAGTCGGGCATGTCGACGAGAGGTGTGCGGGCGTTGGTCGTGGAGAGTCGAGCAGGAGCGGCAAAGGAGAAGAAGGCCGGGATCCAGCTTTTCTTGGTGGCAGCAGGAGGACTGCTGGATGAAGAGTCGCGCTTAGCTTTGAAGAGTTCAAAGGCGATGGAGGAAGTGAAGTTGGGCCATTTGTCAGTGTCGATGCGGAAGCCTCCTAACGCAGCTAAGGCGGAGGCGATGGTTGTATCGTGACAGCCAGAGAGACTCATCTTCAGAGGTTCGTCCTGACCTTCTTTGGGTACGCCGCCGGTGTATTCAACCATTCGCTGGGTCACGTCACCGATCAAGGAGCCGATTCCGAGCTTGCGATATTCATCGCTCTCTTGGTATCCGATGAACCATTCTTCTACACAAATCCGATCAATCTTTGAACGGACTTGATCGTCGTAGAATTCTGATGGTAATTTCGTCGCGGGTCCGTGAGCGAGAGTGGCGTTGATGGAGTCCATGATTCCGCTGAGCCGTGGGTGGGCGTCGACGGCTACGACGGGTGACTCCTGAGGCATCCACTTTCCAAGCTTCTTGTTGAGTAGGGCCATCTCCGGTGAGTTGTTGTACAGCTTCGCAGTACGATCGGCAAAGGCGTGCGAAAGCTCGGCGAAACGCTTACATCCGCCTTCGTTCGGGAAGAGAGTCTCGTCTTGCCATGATCGTTGGACGATTGTGGGTGGGGAAAGACCAGGTGATCTTGATGCTGGCGGGTAGAGCCCAGTGAATGCTTGCTGCACACTTTCCAATGCTCTCTGGATGGGTGTGGCTCGCAGATTTACTGATGACCGTGACTCTTCGTCGAGAAATGCTGGCATGAACTCTAATTGGTTCACGTACAGACTTCGTATCCGTTGCCCGAGTGCAAGTGTTGTCTCGCGTCCTCTATCCGTGAGTTCTCCTGGCTGGCAAACCGAATCGATCTCTCCTCCTGGTCCTCCGGCTAGCTTTGGTGTATCACCATTCCCGAAGGTCTCCAGTCTCCTCTTCCAAGCCAATGTGTCCCATCCGTCTGCCACCAACATCGCCGACTTCATCTCGTTCGCTGCTTTGCAGTATGGCCATGTCCCGTGCAGTCCTGCATTCTTAAAGCGAGCAGAGACCGGTGTCCGCTCGCCATGGCGGAGGAGAATCTGTACTTGTTGTAATTGGAGGTTCGAAGGGTAGAGCTTCGAGAGCTCATCGTCGCTGTACGGCGGTCTGGGTTGGAGAGTGGCCATGGTTGGCGTGGTAGATCCTCCTTGCGAAAGAGGACTGTGCTAATTGATATGCATTCGTTTGAGAGAGTTTTTAGGACAATCAATCGTGGCAGATCGATCGAGGGGGAGGAGCGCACAAGGTGATGAGTTAGTGAATGGACGTTTGCTGTTCAAGCAATTGGAAGCGATGCAGTCACATCGGCTTACCTTCCTCACTTGCTTGCACCCGCGCCAGGAACGGGCAATGCAAAACGCACGTGTCAGGAAAGCTTCAGATTCGGCAAGCTACGGCGAACGCGGAGGTCTCCAAGCTCTCTCAATAATTCGACACGGCGCGTCTACTGGCCTTCGCATTGTTTGCTGCCAATCTCGATGAGCGTGTCCTACATATGTCTTGCGTGTCGCGCACAACGGACGATTTTGTCATCAGCAGGGCCACGCACTTCCGGTACACGGTCTCGACAATCGGTCAATGGGCAACGCGCCCTGTACGGTGGAGCAGATGGCCAGTCCTCGAGACATGCACTTCAGGGTGGCAGGGTGGCTCTGCGAGATCCTGCTAGCGAGACCGTCGACGGAATACTAAACGGCTATACCGGACGAGTTGGGAGATACTCAAAGCAGCCTCTGGGACCTCATGAAATTCTGACGCAGCTGGACCAAGAGAGAGGCCCGCATACTCGACGAAGGACACCCAGCGCAGGTCCTGCGAGATCTCCCATTGAAGCACCACGCAAGCCGCCTATTGAGGCCCGTGGAAGAATACCCATCGAAGACACGCGGAAGACAACACAATGGAATCCCCAAACCAAATCCGGGACGGAATCGTCGCATTCACGACCACGAACGACCCAGACTTCGGCTCATGCGGCTCTAGAGAGCAGGGTGCGCGACATCATAGAACAAGCCGAGCGGGACCCCTTAAATGCATGGAGTGCATTGCAAGAGATGGAAGCGGAATACATGAAGCTGAAGCCGACCGACCGGGTCTCTTTGACCTTTTATCCAAACTTTGCGGTGGCCATCAAACCGCTTCTCCTCGGAGTGGTCGACAGATGGGTGCAGTCTCTCAAACTCGGCACTACAAGCCCTGTGCCGAGTCCATCAAATGCTTTTCGCACGCTACGACGACTACGCTCAGCGAGTCATTGGCATCCACATCCCGTGCTTATAACGATGACTTTGGGCCTCGCGAACTTGAATCTGCCCGGGCACCTTACGGACCCAGGTGTTCTCAAGCTGGCTATTTCAGAATTGATGGAGATCTGGAAAAGTGCCGTGTTCCCCACGGGTCCGAGTAAGCCCACGAAGCCGTCCACGAATAGCGATCCCACTGCAGTACGCCCGAGCGTGGCGGATGAGTTTGATTGGAGCTTCCTGCCCTCCATAGAAAGCTTTGAACAGTCGGAAATTCTTGCTGTTGAGCCAGACATGACCTTCGAGGCCATGCTGCGTACACTTGCCCGGTTGCCTAAACCGTTGGACGCGACTCAAGCTAATGATGCACGGTATGATTATGCGACTCCCGCGCTACTGACGCTGGAAATAGTCCGCGAGACATGCTCCGTCATTGAGCTGCCGCAACATGCGCCGTTTATTGATCTTCTAGAGGGACTGCTGAAGGCCGCTCCACAAGCGCGCGTTCCACCAATTCTGGCCACACGGATGACAGGGATGTCCGACCAGCTGCTCCTCGAACGCTATGAAGCCATGATTAAGAGGTTCGGCTTGAAGTACACTCCAATTACTGATCCAGCAAAGCCCAGCGAAGCCCGCGAGACAATGGCGCCGTCGCACGAGAAGCACGAAGAGCTCAATGACTCAAAAGAGGGATTTCGTTTCTCGTTTTCTGAGCCACCGCGAACTCCCGAGATTGAGAAGTTCGCGACTCAGCAAATCAGCTTTTTGTTCAACGCGCGAGAGCGGCGTGATGCAATGTGGATGGAGCGCATCCGGTCCAATGTCTGCAAGTTTGCCCAGCTTCAAAATTTTGAGCCCAACGTTCTGCCCATCGAGGTCTACGAGCATCTCATGTTGGCATTTCTGGAGGCACGACACCCGGAAAGTGCTGTTGAGGTTTGGACGCATATGGGCAAAGCCGGATACAAGATGCGAGTCAACACTTACACCGCCGTCATGCGTGGCGCCCAGTTCTCCCGCGATGTGAGTGGCTTGCACAGTATGTGGAGGCGAATGCGGCAAGCTGGAATACAGCCTGATCATCAAGCTTGGTCCACACGAATCTTCGGCCTTTTGAGGTTGAAGCAGACCCGAGATGGGCTCTTGGCACTGAGTGAAATGGGAAAGGAGTGGCATGCCGCTGCTCACGAACAGCATGCGAGGGAGAACAAACGTACTCGCAAGAACGCCAACACGCCTGAACTGAGCATCGCTCAGCTTTTAATCAAGTATCCAGGGGATATCAATGGCGTACCGCGGCCCAACTGCGCCGTCATGAACTCAGCGATCTCAGCGCTTGCCAATACCACGGACTGGGAAGTTGGAAAGGCAGTGGCTTGGGGCCGCACATTCGGGATAGAACCAGACCTCATCACCTACAACACGTTGATGAATATTGCCATGCGGCATTCCAAAGCGAACGACGCTCTGAAGATTCTACAACGAATGCGAGAGCGTGGCATTGAGCCAGATAGCACGACCTGGACGGTGCTCCTGACCGCATTGTTCCAAGGCGGCTTTCTCGACGGTCTCGACCACGCCGCGCAGGAGAAGAAGGTATTCGGTCTCCTCGATACTCTCACCAGCGAGAGTGACAATTTCTCCTTCGACGTCAAAGCCTATGCTCTCATCATCGACCGCCTCCTCAAAGTCCACTCGAATGTGTCCGCCGCATCGACTGTTCTCAACCACATGCTCGAGAATGGCCGCCAGCCAACACCACACATCTACACGATCCTCATGAGCAACTACTTCGATTCGCAGCCTCCCAATCTCCCAGCGATCGAAGCTCTGTGGGCTCGCATCGAAGACAGCAAAGGCTCCAAGACCGCACCCATGGACGGCATCTTCTTCGACCGCATGATCGAGGGTTACGCCAAACTCCACCACGAAGTCGGCATTCAGCCGATGCTCGACTTCCTCCGTCGTTCTCAACATCTCGGCATCAAACCTGGTTGGCGTGCGCAGGAGTGCGTCGCGCGTGCGCTGGCGGAGCGAGGCGAGTGGAATCGACTGAGCGGATTGGTGCAGGATGTGAGGGCTCGTTTGCGCACCAGTCGTGGTGCGACGCAAACTCATGGTCAGGCTGATTTCTGGGAATTTGTCATGTCTACGGGCGTGCTCAACGATGAGGGTATCACGAAGCGGGAGCAATTGATGCCTAAGGAGAAGAGGCCGAGTCCATTGCTGAGAGCGTAGGCTTGATGGCATGGGATGTGATGTCGGCAATTGAACCTGTGGGTTGTGAAGACGCCAGAGTCCATGGATAGCCTGCCGATCTAGCTTCCAATCAATCAGAGATCTTCGAGTCTCCCGATAAGAGTTGTCAAGCTTCGCATGCGAGACCCTTTCGAGCCTGTCAAGCGCAAATTGTCAAGTCTCAGACCCAAGCACGGCAACAAGGAGCACACAAGCTCATTCTCAGTGACCGCTTTTCGGGCAATCTCCGCGCCCCAGCTGTCTGACTTTCGAATCACCGAATACGAAAGGGCTCTGCGGATGTTGTCAATTACCGAACACGACCATGAACTATCGACTCGAACCCGACAAGTGCCATGCAGTCATAAAACAGCCTCATCGTAATGGTTCGCATCTGCGGTTCTGCTTCGGATCATCACTCCGCGTGGGATTGTCATGGTGAATACGGGCTGGTCCCAGGCGGTCAAAAGATCGCGATTTGCGGACTTGCGCCGAGCAGGGAACCGTTGTTGCTCGGATCACCATTGTCTCTCATTTCATGTGAGATTTGGTCGATTGATGAGCAGACGATGGAGTCGAAGGTTTATTGATTGTGACGGGCTGCTTGACCGCCTCTGGGTGCTGGACCTGCTGGTCCATGTTGGAGGCTTTCGGATCGGATGGCCTAGACATGCTGCACATGCATGGTGATTGCGAGGGTGTAAGAAGCATTGCGAAATGTCTGGAACCTCAACACAAATTATGCCCATGCCGCTGATGCGGCTCTGCGAGGAGAATTATGCACCTTGTGCCCGCGAGCAGTATTGTGCGGTGCTGAGTGGTAGAGTGACTCGTGACTTTGGTTCAATGAGATGCCACTGCCAGTAAAGCACTGACTCAACAATAGGTCTCGGCGCACCTTGATGCGATCTCCGTATGGAACGGAACTCGTACTCGAGAGGCAAGCGGTGCTTCTCCGTATTGAGGAAGTCGACCATTATTGTGCTCACTCATCACATGTAGTCACGGCAGGAGCGCGACTAGCGGCAACTTTAGTGCCTTGCCAAGGTGCTGGCGTCATGTCGCAACAAACTCCTGCATTCATCTTCATTCAAAATCTAATCAAAATTCCATCACAGCGGGCGGACGTGTTGTTCTGTTCACAATTGTCATCTTTGCCAGCCAAATCGTGACCGGACGACGCAGCAAAACTCGCCATCAATCGATTATCAGGCTATTCGCCACTGTTGGGATCGTAAGCAACGACGCCCTTGCTAGCAAGGCCAACTAGCAGCGATCATACGAGGATCTATCGAATATTCTTTATTGGCAGGCTGGGATCCCTGGAGCTCGAGAGATGACTGACAAAATGAACACGACAACTTCGCTATCGTGTGCTCGCAGTGAGGGTCATCAGATTCTTGGTGAGCTTTTCAATCCGAGGCTTTCGAGTGTCAACTCAGTCCTGCGGATTTGAAGTCTGTCAAAAAGCAGCCGCGACAAACCCAAAAAAAAGAGATGTCAGGATGCGAAACGAGTACGGAGTGCCAGCAAGTGTCATCTCATTTTGACCAGGATTGACCCATGCAGGAACCCGCAGCTGCCGCAGACCCAGCACATGGCGACGGACAACGATCGGCCTCAAAAATGCTATTCACCTGCGCGACGATTTCGCGCGGACCAACCTTCGTGGACGTCAATCAAGTGATTTCTGGGTTGGCCTTGTCGATGGAGGCATCAAATTTATCCCACTGCGAGGCTAACAAAATTGATCAGAGAGGATTGCTGCGTGGGATGTGAAGATCCGGAGTAATCACCAGGCCCGACGTCAGGGATCTTGGAAACTTGCGCTCTCTCGCGATGCACCGCTGTAGAGTCACAGATTTACAACATCAGAACAACCTACTTTGGAACGCGTGCGGGACATTCTCCGACATTCTTGACCTACTGCACCATCTACGAACGGCTTCTCTAGAAGGGCCACCCCAACCAGGATCCCGTTGTTTTGACAGTCGTAGCTCAGGTCGAAGTCTCCACAGGTTGCTTTTCTTGGCCTACTCGGGGTCATCTCGCACACAGCACGGGCCTGCATGTCATCAATGGCAAGCACCATCCGCGTACGCATCTCCGAGTGCATGGTGCATGGTGCATGGGTACCTGGTTCCCAGTCAGGAGCAGTAGCGTGCACGAATGCGGAACCCGTGTAGGGTCGTATTGCGAGGTATATTTCCATCTCCCCAGCCATGATCACAGCATCGTCCTGCAGTTCAACAGCTTTTTAACCCTTCTGTTCTTCCTTTTCTCTTGCTTACCCTCAGTCACTCGTTGCACTTTACACTCGCTCATCGCTGCTTGCGATCCACATCCTGCCCTTTACATCCTTCTAATATCATCCAATCCGACACCGAACAGAAACATGATGAAGAACGCCGTCCTCATGGGCCTTGCCTCCGCGGCAATGGCTGCCAACGCTCCTCCCGTCGGCTATGGTGCGCCTGCTGCCACCACCAGCGCTGGTCCACCGCCGCCGTACGCGCCGCCACCGGGTGAGTTGGGAACGATTGACAGTCTGCAGCTTTGTGCGAGAATTGCTCTCGGACTATGCCAGCTTTCAGACCGTCTCTGTGTGTCTTGGGAGTAAAACCGACTGACCTTTCTTTCCAGGCTACGCAAACTTCTACAACACGTCCTCGCCCGCCGGACCTGTCGACACCACCTGCGAGCACACCTCGACCACTCCGCCGTCTCCCGAGATGACTTCCACTTCTCCATCTTCGCCCGAGATGACTTCCAGCTCCGCCCCGGTTTACCCTCCGGGCTACGGTGCCTCGAGCTCTGCTCCAGTGTACCCGCCCGGATATGGTGCTTCCAGCTCTGCTCCAGTGTACCCGCCTGGATACGGCGCTTCTAGCACGTCTCCATCGTCTCCCGAGATGACTTCCAGCTCCGCTCCGGTTTACCCTCCGGGCTACGGTGCCTCGAGCTCTGCTCCAGTGTACCCGCCTGGATACGGCGCTTCTAGCACGTCTCCATCGTCTCCCGAGATGACTTCCAGCTCCGCTCCGGTTTACCCTCCGGGCTACGGTGCCTCGAGCTCTGCTCCAGTGTACCCACCTGGATACGGTGCTTCTTCCAGCACCACTCCATCGTCTCCCGAGATGACGGAGTCAACCACGCCATGCGAGACCGCGCCTGCAAGCACTGGCAGCGCGTACTATTCTCTGCCACCACCAGTCAGCTTCTCTGAATCTGCATCGTCCCCGGCTGGCCCTGTTCCAACTGAGAGCACCGCGACGCCTTACTACTCTCTGCCACCACCGGTAAGTATCATACATCCTCGATTGAACTTTTCAAAACTGCATGCCAGAGACGTTGCTGACTTTCTTCGTTCAGGTGTCGTTCTCTTC
This sequence comes from Zymoseptoria pseudotritici STIR04_4.3.1, assembly GCA_000223685.2. NCBI lineage: Eukaryota > Fungi > Ascomycota > Dothideomycetes > Mycosphaerellales > Mycosphaerellaceae > Zymoseptoria > Zymoseptoria pseudotritici. The sequence goes on from AFIR01000580.1 coordinate 142,292, forward strand.
AAGCGCATCCACGCCCGCTGGCCCAGTTCCAACAGAGAGCACAACCCCTTGCCCCACCGCCCCTGAGAGCACTGGCAGCGCGTACTATTCTCTGCCTCCTCCAGTGTCGTTCTCCGAATCCGCATCAACTCCTGCAGGTCCCGTTCCAGCCGAGTCCACCACTCCCTGCGAGGAGACCAGCACTGTCACCTCTTACGCGACGCAGTACTACACTGTTCCTGCAGGCCACCCATCTGCGCCGGCTCCAGCTCCCCCAGCCACCACCGCGCCGCCAGCTGGCGAGGAGTGCGCCGAGAAGTGCAACATGGACTACGATACCTGCCGCAACGTCCCGCACGCGAACCAAGCTCAGTGCTCCGCTGACTACGCCAAGTGCATCGGATACAACCCGTTCACGGCTTCTTCGTTCACGTCCGCTACTGCCTGCGTCCACAGCCCACCAGCTGGCACCTCTCCCGTCTCTCCTGAGCAGCCCATGCAATCTCCCCCAGCTCCATACCAGCCTCAGCCAAACCCACCTGCTCCTCACCAACCTGAGCAGCCGCACGGTACCTCGCCTGCATCTCCAGTGCAGCCAATGGAGTCGAACCCACCGGCACCATACCAGCCTCAGCCAAACCCACCGGCGCCGCACGGTACTTCGCCTGCATCCCCAGTGCAGCCTGCTGAGTCCAACCCACCAGCTCCATACCAGCCTCCTCACGGCACTGCTCCGGTCTACTCGCCAACCAAGAGCGGCAATGCCACCGCCACCACCACGAAGCCTGCTACCTACACTGGCGCTGCCTCAGTCAACACTGCTGGCTTCGTTGCCGGTCTCGGTGCCTTGCTGGCTTTCTTCGCTTAGATACCTTTCATTTCCTATCATGAGGGGATCGGGTACCGGACTGATCATCAATGAGGCGTCCATACGAGGAATGTCGTTCTAATGCGCTCGTCGTTGCTCCGGAGCCTCGATGTAGCTGGTTTTGCTTTGTGCATGGCTTTGATACATAGGGCGATGTTTTCATTAGTCTAGTCTTTTGTGTCGAACGTATTGGATTTTATTAGAACTTGATGTCCCTTCGCTTCTGCTCTGCGGCATGTATGTAAGAGTCTATGACTCGAATGAACATCTGCCATTGTCTTTTGCCCAGCATGTTGAGTCTAGGAATCACCTGAAATATCAAAGGTAAATTAGGTGCGGGTTTGGCGAGAGCTCCATATGCATACGCACGCCGTCAGCGTCCACAGCATCTCAACAGCACAATGCTTTCATCCGTGAGCATTGAAGATTAGCCGTTGCCTGGTCCGAAGCTGCAACAATTTTGCCTTTTTGAATTACCATGGCCCTGACTTCTGACTTGCATGATGCGCTCGTCATTTGTAGCACAGAACAATTTACCAGCCATACGATCGCTGGAAAGTCGATGTCAACGCACTCGGGTCACTGACTTGCAAGCCTCGATGAACGTATGGGCTACTTACCCGACGCTACCCACGGTCGATCATGATCACTTGCTTGGATGCCTTGATATTCGAAAGAGATAAGTCGCAGCGATGACTTCAAAGTAGTATAGATGCGTTGTATAGTACTATGCTCTTGCTGCATACACAGCTCAGGCACTATGCGAAAGCAGTGTTCAATTTCATCGACATGGTTCATTGTTTCACAACGTACACAGCTCCAGAACTTTAGACGTCACCCACGATGTCGTCAGAGCGATGAAGACTGCTGAAACATGCCCTGCTCGTTTCGTGCTAACTTGGATAATTTCCTCCCTTCTCTTCCTTCATCAAAGCGAAGCCAACATCCCAGTCCCACTATGACAGCCGACATATTCAAAGAACTGCTGTCCCGATTCCAGCACCATCACCTCGTGAAACAATCGCAATGACACATTTCCCTGCAACTCCCCCGCATACTGCATGAACCGCCCGAAGATATCGAGATGTGTTTTGTGGCCTTTGCTCCAGCCCTCGAGACTCTCCAATTGATCGAAGTAAGCCAGGCCGAACGTCTTGTCAGTCGGCTTTTCCACGCTCTCGTCCTTCTGCACGACGTCCATGAATCTGCAGTCGATGCAACCGACCTCATCGCCTTCATCGCGAAGAAACGTCATGCCTTTGATCAATACTGGATGCATGGTATTCAGATACAACTCCCTTTCGTGCGGATTCGTATTCGACCAATCCTGACCGCTGCGGATGATAGCCAGATTCTTCCTGCCGGCGACTCGGACTCGCTGCGACTTTGTGTCCGTCTTCTGTCCACTCTGTTCAATCATGCGATCGCCGTACAACTCGTCGACCTGAGCTACAGGCAGGCGATCTCTCATGCTGCCCCAGTAAACATGTTCCTTGATCGGACCGCTCACACCTTCACGCATGAAGGCAGCTCCTTCTGGCTCATCGTTGTCGGAGAAGACAGTCTCGAATCGGTCGATCGAGGGGAGTAGGACTTCGAGAAACCAACCGCATTCCCTCTCCGGTTGGAGACTTGCCCACCAGGACTTAAAGCCGCTCTCAGTGGACCATTGCTCGTAGTCTGACTTGGTCTGCCAGTATGCGATTGCAGTCTCGTTGAAGTAGCCGCGGTTGTCACTCACGGTGGCAGCTTCCCAGTAGCGAGGTCTGGATCTCTCCAGTGGAGCTTCGACGAAAGAGAGGATTTCCTTGAAGCCTGCGCTGTGAGGTCCGAGATCGATGCTGCCTCCTCGCTGGACTCCGATGATGGCTATGACGAGATCCTTCGTGTCGATGGGAAACCTGGCGCTGTACGCTGGGACTGGAGGCTGATAGTTGTCAGGTGTTCTCGCAGGCACTGTTCGGGATTGTTGGAGATGCGCCGGGATGGCAGACTCGAGCACCATGGCTGCCATGGACTGAGTAGCGAGGCTGGAGGTTTTGATGCTGGACGGTTGAACTAGAACGACGCTCGACTTGCTTGAAGTGCGAGACTTCTGTGATGGTCAATGATATGTCAAGTGGTGTGTACACCTGGACTACCAGAAGGAATTGTTTCCGTCTTCAGACATGCACATCCATACGCCAGGAAACCGATCTTCAACCGTGCGTCTGGCAGTCGCGGCAATTGGAGTTAGCATTTTCCCGTACCATGCTAGAACAGATAGCCGGAAAGATGAGCTTCAAATCGGCTCGCACCCTCCGGCAAGCCAAGCATGATGATGTAGAGATAAGCACGAACATCGACTGCTGATTCGATGTCGGCATGCTGAACTCCGTGCTGCCTCCTTGTGTTGATGAAGTCTAGACCTGGATGTTGTTGCTAGTGTATATGCTCCTCATGAAGCGAGCCAACCCCACCTTTCGGAAGGGTACCGCTGTCGGCGATGATATACATTCGAAAGGACCATCTTCGGAAGCATCTCACTTTGGAAGCATATCTAGCAACGTTGTTTGCTCGACCAACAGCGTCTGTACCACACCACTGTGCCATATCGAGTTCGAGGAGTAAGAAGAACGTTCGCTGCATCTTCCAAATCGCGAAAGATGAGCTCTGCCCCAGCCTCGACCGTTCGCGTAGCTGTATGTATAGCATACCGCGAAGCGAAGATGCTGTAAGGCACTGCTGATATGTTTCCAATCGCAGGTCACTCAGCACGAGCCTGTATGGCTAGATCTTGAGAAGACTGTTCAGAAAACCATCAAGATCATCGAAGAAGCCGCCCAGGCGAAGGCGAAGCTCGTTGCGTTTCCCGAATGCTGGATTCCAGGATATCCGGCATGGATTTGGTAAGGAAACCAACAATCTGCTTGAGTCTCGTCTGACGATACATCAGGTCTCGACCAGTCGACTTTGACCTGGGCGTCAAATACGTTCAGAACTGCTTGAAGATCGATGATAGTCCAGAGATGAAGCGCATCTGTGCTGCAGCTGCAGAACATCAGATCAATGTCGCACTGGGCTTCTCGGAGAGAGATGGGGAGTCTGTGTACATCGCACAGGCTCTCATCAGCGAGACGGGCGAAATCAAGATGGTTAGACGCAAGCTGAAGGTGAGCTCGTGCGATGCCGTGTTGCAGATTCTCTCGGAAGCTGATAACGGCGAAGCCCACCCACATGGAAAGAACGATCTTCGGTGACGCATCGGGAGACTGTCTCGCCAAAGTGGTGGATCTGCCCGAGGTTGGCCGCGTTGGAAGTCTCTCATGTTGGGAACATATCCAGCCGCTGTTAAAGTAAGATTGAAGTGCAGAAGGCCTCCAGTACCCTAGACTGTCTCGAACGTCGGGGTCTTCGTGAATTCCACACTGTCTACGACATCCGCTGACCTCATACGCTTTGCTTTGCAGGTACTACACCTTTTCTCAAGGAGAGCAGATCCACGTTGCTGTAAGCAGTCTCGAGCGAACCCGCAGTTGGAGGTAACTGACTGACCCATCCAGGCTTGGCCTCCTCTCGATTCATTCATTCACGGCTCTCCGGGTTTCTACAGCATGTCCGTCGAGGGCTGCCGGAACCAAGCGCAATCCTATGCCATCGAATCGCAAGCATTCGTCCTGCACGCAACTTGCGTCATCACCGAAGCTGGAATCGAGCTCATGAAGACGAAGGGAGCGCCAATTATGGGTGCCTCCATCATCGGCAGCTCTGCTGTGATTGGACCTGATGGGCGAATCCTCTCCGCCCCGGAAACTCCGAATGAGCAGTTGATCATTGCGGACCTGGACTTGAACCTGGTGACAAAGACGAAGACCTTTGCCGATGCCGCTGGCCACTACTCTCGCCCGGATTTGATGTGGCTGGGTGTTGACGACAAGAAGAAGTCTGTCGTGCGGGCTTGAGAATCCAATTGCAGCTTCATGTTTCGCAAGCAGGGAGTGACTGCTATCGCACACGCGTGTGCATTCAGGATCGTGTTCGTGGTCCGCTCGATGCGACTCCTGGCTGTGATGAATGGATGAGGTTTGTGTACATGTAACGATGAAGAAGAGAACAATGAAACGCGACTGGCGAGACTCAAATGCCGCGGCAATTCTTCGGGACAAAACGGAGGCATGTGCGCTCAACCCAAGGCGCCATCATCTCCCCTCCTTCCCTTACCTGTGCCCGTCTTCCATCTCAGCGTACCTCGTCAGTGCATCTGTCAATGTGCACAAGGGAGTACAGCTGCTGTTGCCGATACAGGCTCCTTGAAATGCGCTGCTACACGGTCTGCTTTGCCCCGACCCCGCTCGCTACGTCAAAGATCATCGATGTTCCCCCATGTCCGTCAACGGAGGTCCTCTCGATCTTCCGTAATTGAGCGAAAGAGTCGAGTGTGTTATTCGTCATATATATCGTTGACTGTTCGATTTCCAAGATGACAAGCTTATCGACTAAGCTCGCTCAGCGCGAGGCTGCTGGCCAGCTGATTCAAGTGGCGCTGATTGGGGCAGGAAAGTTCGGGTCCATGTTGTGAGTCCAGTGTCTGTCCCACATACATGGACAGCGGAAGGAGTCCAGCTAAGCCCGTTGGTTGCAGCATCTCGCAATGCCATGGGACTCCGGGAATGAGATTGGCAGCCATCGCGGACTTGTCCGCAGATCGGGCAAAGGCAGCATTGAAGCGAACAGGCTTCCCTCAGGAGAAGTATGACACGACTGGCTCCTTGTCCATTGAGGAAGGCATCAAGGTTGGCAAGACCGTCATAACTCAGGATTCTGCAGCCATGATTGCTACGCCAGGGATCGATGTCGTCCTTGAGATCACCGGAAGTCCAGCTGCTGGTATACGCCATGCATTGCTATGCTGCGAGCACAAGAAACACATTGTGATGATCAATGTCGAGGCGGATGTGCTCGCTGGCCCGCTTCTTGCTCGGAAAGCAAAAGAAGCGGGCATCATTTACTCAATGGCTTACGGCGACCAGCCCGCTCTGATCTCAGAGCTTGTCGACTGGGCCCGCACAGCAGGCTTCAACGTGGTGTGCGCTGGAAAAGGCACGAAGCACTTACCTCAGTATCATGCTTCGACACCGGACACAGTTTGGGACTACTACGGCTTCACAAAAGAGCAGCTTTCCACAGGGGACTTCAACCCGCAGATGTTCAACTCGTTTCTCGATGGCACGAAGTCCGCGCTTGAGATGGCGGCTGTCGCGAATGCTTGTGATCTCAAAGCGCCGAACGGTCTGCTGTTCCCTCCTTGTGGCCGTCATGATCTGCCTCGTACGCTACGGCCAAAAGCAGATGGAGGCCTTCTAGCAGAGAAGGGTACAGTTGAGACGGTTTCGTGTCTCGAGATCGATGGCCGGCCTGTTTTCAACGATCTCCGCTGGGGCGTATATGTCGTTATAGAAGGTGTGCATCGACTAGACTGACTTGCTGAAAATGCACTGACAAGATCGTAGCACCCGGAGAGTATCAAAAGGAGTGCTTCAAGCAGTATGGGCTCGAGACGGACAGCACAGGCAAAGTGAGTGAAGAGTTCTGGTGCGAAGGGGATCCTACTAATAACCTCGCAGTATGCTGCACAATATAAACCCTTCCACCTCATCGGTCTGGAACTAGGCGTGTCTGTTGCATCGATCATGTGCCGCGGCGAGCCAACAGGCCAAACACAAGTCTGGCAGGGCGACGTGGTAGCCACAGCAAAGCGCGATCTCAAGGCTGGCGAAAAGCTTGACGGAGAAGGAGGCTTTATGGTCTACGGGAAGCTGATGCCAGCCGAGGCGTCGATGGAGGTCGAAGGGTTGCCCATTGGGCTTGCGCACGGCATTGTGTTGAAGAACGATGTCAAGCAAGGCCAGGGTCTCAGCTGGCAGGATGTGGAATACAGCGAAAAGACGCAAGCTGTGGCTGTGAGGAGAGAGATGGAGGCTTTATTCAAGAAGGAATTTGAAGCGAGACGGAGTGGTGCGAATGGCACTCATTGATGATCCAAATGGTTACGGTGGCTGTGGTGTACCGTATTTGAAGAATGTACCGTCTGCAGACGGGTGGAAGCACAACTTCCGGAATAGGAAGGCGTATGGGCGACAATCTTCCCGTGAGACGCGGTCCCTGTTCAGTTACGCTGATGCCATGCTTCTATTGCCGCTCTGATCTTCCGGCATCTGTGACTGCTCAGCTCTCCCCGCTTGTGACGCCATTCTCGGCTAGTTGAAGAGCAAAAGGGTCGACCATTGTAGAGCATGCCTCCATGAATGCTAGCACTTTTCGAGCACGACAGCTGCAACTTCGAACGAGATGTCCCGTCCTACCGCTCTGATCACAGGTGGCGCCTCTGGAATTGGCCTCGCAGTCGCCGAGCATCTCATCCAATTCTATGGCTATCGAGTAGCAATCATCGATGTCCACGCCGGTCGTGGAGCCGAAGCAGTCTCGACCCTGGGTTCTGAAAATTGTCTGTTCCTTCAAGCAGATGTGACCGACTACGAAGCCCAGTCCAAAGCCTTTGTGCACGCCTTCGAATGGGGCGGCAATCGACTGGACCTCTTCTTCGCCAACGCAGGTGTTGGTGATGGCGAGACCTTGTACAAAGACATGGAAGTCGACGAAGCTACCGGCTTACCGAAGCCTCTGAGCCTGCGGGTGATCGATGTGAACCTCAACGCCATTATCCAGGGCATCAACCTGGCGAGGCACTTTTTCCTGGAGAAGAACAATACCCGTGGAGGCAAAATCGTTGTGACGTCGAGTTCGCTTGGGTTGTACCCTTCGCACTGCATTCCTCTCTATGCAGCGAGCAAGCACGCTCTCGTTGGGCTCGTGCGATCTCTAGCTCCAGTGTATGCAAAGGATGGAATTTCAATTAATGCCCTGAACCCGGCGCTGATCGAGACGAATCTGATGCCGGCGCATCTCCGTCATCTCTGGGACCGGGAGCAGCTGACGCCGCTGAGTACAGCCCTGAAAGCCATCGATATGATCCTTCAGGATGCGAAGTTGACCGGGCAGACAATGGAGTTGGCGTTGGGGGATGTGATTCTGAAGCCTCAACCAGAGTATTCACATCCCAATACGAAGTGGATGTGTGAGCAGCACACCATCTGGGAGACGGTGGCCGAGAGAGCGCTTCCGAGACCTCCTGGGCAGAACACCGACCTCTGAAGAGGGCGAACGAGTCGAGGATTTCGAGGTTGATATTTGTGTCGATGTTGACGGAAAGTATTCCTCGAGTTGTAACATACATAAATGTACATCGTCCGGACAGGGAGGCTCATCCATGGCCATATACTTCATGATCCATAATCGCAAAGTGTCGTGAAGTGACGAGCAAGTAAATCCAGATGTCGCTCAAATTGCAATGCCTCAAGATCAGTCCTTCTTCTTCACTGCTATGCGCGGTAGATTGGGCATCTTGCTTTGCACCTGTGCGACAGCGTCTCCAAGCAAGACTCTAACGGCGTCCTCAAGCCTCCTGTCCTTCTTCCGCCGTAGATAAAGTATCACGATCCACAGAATCACAGCGTCTGCGGCCACCAACTGAACTGCCCACCAGCTCAATCGCAGCACCCATCCTAGCCAGCTGTTCTTCCGTTGGTAGTTCAAATATCGTCTGGACTCGAGTTGTTCCCGTAGAGCAGCGATTTCCGTTGTGAGCTTGATTAATGATGACTCCATCCTCTTCCGCCATCGGCCGTCATTCGGTGATGATTGTGATCTTTGCGAAGGGACATATCGCGAACCACCGTCGCTCGGAGTCGACTCTCCGTGGAGGTCGGCCTCGTCGATCTGCGACACTGGAGCGTCCACGAATTCTTCTCGCTCTTCCTCGGCAATTTCTTCCTCATCCGCCTGAGACACTGGCGATAGCACTCGCAGACCCTTACTTCGACTTCCATCCAGCGCCGCCGTCGAAGAGCTTATCATCCCACTGCCACCATTGCCACCGGAACTCCCAGAATATATGTAATCTCGCCGCTCGGTCGTCTGCAGAGGCGAGGAGTGTTCCGAACTCGAATGCTGCGAGTTGTGCTTGATCTGATCCCACACGAACTCCAGCTCCTCCACCAATTCGCGTGCTTCTGCTGTCGTAGACGCGTATTTGTGCATGGTATCGATCAACTTCTCAATGTATCTCCTCTTCGCCTCCGTCCTGCTGAGCCCTTGGTTTGCTTTCCACGCGTCCCACTTCTCTTGTTCTCGTTTGAGTGAGTCCGCTGGCATGCCCTTCTGTGCTGTTGGTCGGGAGGCTATGCTTTCGACATCTCCCTCCATTGATTGTTTGTATAGGCCGTATAGTGCCAGTCGGTCGGATGATGGTGGCTTGGACGAGCCCGGGCGAATTTTGTTGACGGTATTGAGGGCATGTCCGAAGACTCGATCGACCGAGTCCGCCATCGTGGTTATTTATAATCTGAACGCTTTGTCCTTTTATCGCACAACGCTTGCTCTTGCCTTCGCTCGTCCAGATGTACGTCCAGGAATCACCGGGATCGATCAGCTTGGCTCTGTGTCACGTTGTATCTCTACCAGCAGAGCAGGGAACATGGCAATTGTGTCGGTATAGTAATGGAATGATATCTGAGCATAAAAACAACCGCGGCATATCAAGTAGACTTTCGGTATCGGATCGCATCTTTCTCCAGACATCCTTATGTCAGCATCGAGGATTCTCAGCATCCATGAAGGTCAGCGCCAGGATCTCGACCTCATCTGCATCGCAAAGGACGACAAGCCATCAACACCGCGCTCTGAACATTGGAAATCGGCAAACAAAGTATACAGGATACACTGTGGACCGAAAGCCGTCAATGATGGACTTTCCCGCTCCTTGGCCGAGCTTGGAGCAGTCGAGGCGAGCAAGACACATCGGACTGGAGTCTCTGGTCTTGCGTTTGCAGTCTGGAGCATGCTGTTCGCTCATCGCCTCTCGCGCTTAACCCGCAATACTATGATGGAGTCCTTGTCCAGACACAGACGTGTATTCAGACTCACGTTGGAGAAGCCGCTGCGAAGACGGAGCCCGCAGCCGGCTATCGGCATGGCCCCGGAAAAGGTCTTGCATATCCGCATACCAAGAACTTTCTGCCCGCCCTTTTCTTCGACACTCGCTTGATTCTAGGCCGACTTCGCCTGCCTTCAATTCCTCTCTGGCCAATGAATACCTTTCCAGTGATCCTCACCGAACTCGGGCAACGGTCAAGTATGATAGCGTGGGCTATGTTCAAGGCATAGGGTTCAACGCATCCCGCGCCATGAACTGCATGGCAGCTGTAGGACAAAAGTTGAGTCAGATAAATATCCCTTGGTGTATCCACTTTTCCCGTATCTTGCAGTGTACATCGAGTTCCGCCGGTACATTCTTTCGTTGAACACTATCACCTCGTTCGATTCTGCAAAGATCTCGCTGCCGAAGTCAACCCCGATTGCTCGAGTTGCACTACTCCGTCTCGACCACCTTCAATGCCCAGACGAAATCCAGACTGAAGACACACGTCTCCATTGCTTAACTTCACTAGGCCCGAAACCTTGGCTTGACGAGAACAGCCAGCATGGCAGACGACAACGAGAAAAGACCGACAGAGGTATACGAGGGTGTGGACGTGACACCTCAGTCTACCAACAAGGCAGACCACGACAACCACAGCAGCCATGGATCAACCGACTCGGAACCAGATCTGGAAAGCCAAAGACGACCAAGCCTCCACCACACTCTCACCCACATATCCACCCACGATGCGGTCGTGCAACCAGAACATGACGAGCACTGGGAAGAAGGCGACGAAGTCTACGAACGCTTTACTCCCAAAAGAAAAATGATCATCGTTGCTATTCTCAGCTTTTGTTCTTTCCTGGCTCCAATGTCTTCAACGAGCATTCTCGCGGCTGCTCCTGAGGTTGTGGCGACATACGGAACCACGGGAACGATCTTCAACATAAGTAACGCACTGTATATGCTGTTCATGGGTTTGTCACCGCTCTTCTGGGGACCGATAGGAGAGGCTTTCGGTCGAAAGATTTCTCTGGTCAGCGCTTCGATCACTTTCACAGCGTTCAGCGCTGGGTCTGCGCTGGCGCCGAACTTGGCAGCCTACTTCGTCTTTCGCATGTTGACAGCATTCCAAGGTATGAAGCAGCGATTGAATACCGATCCGGGATGGAATTGACATTTCAACAGGTACCGTATTTCTCATTGTCGGCGCAACAGCCATATCAGACATCTATCGACCTGTCGAAAGAGCGACGGCAGTATCGTGGTTCATGTCGGGCACACTCATCGGTCCCGCACTGGGTCCACTGATCGGAGGAGCTATCGTTACTTATGCTAGCTGGAGGTACATCCAATTCCCTCATGATCCTTACTAACCACCGCAAACGCTGATCCAAAACCAGAGACATCTTCTGGCTCCAAACCGCCCTCGCAGGCGCTGCCTCACTCCTTTGCCTCTTTCTCCTTCCCGAGACCATCGTCCACCGGCGCAGCAAAGAACTTGAAGGCCTCTCGCGATCCGGTAAGGCCAAAGTCGTCTGGACCTGGGTCAACCCGATGCGAGTCGTGTCTCTCTGGCTATACCCAAATCTCACAATTGCCGGACTCGCCAGCTCTTGTCTGGTCTGGAACATGTACTCCCTGCTCACGCCGATTCGATATGTGCTTAACCCGAGGTTCGAACTGGAGACACCGCTGCAGTCAGGTCTGTTCTACATCGCGCCTGGCTGCGGGTATCTAATCGGTACTTTCTTCGGGGGTCGCTGGGCGGACTACACTGTCAAGAAGTATTCGAAGCGACGTGGTGGGCGTGTACCGGAAGATCGATTGCGCTCTTGCTTGCCTGCTATGGGAATTGTCATCCCTGCTTGCATGCTGGTGTACGGCTGGTCGGTTGAGAAAGCTGTTGGAGGTATCCCGTTGCCGGTCATCGCCATGTTCCTCCAAGGCCTGGCGCAGCTGTTCTGCTTCCCTTCACTCAATACCTACTGCTTGGAAGTGATGCCAACGCGGAAGAGTGACGTAGTCGCTGGCAATTACACCATGCGATACGTGTTCGGAGCTGCTGGGTCTGCCGCTGTCTTGCCGATCATCGATGCGATAGGAGTGGGCTGGTTCTCGACAATCAGTGCCCTCTTTGTTGCTCTCGGCGCAGGAGGGTTATGGTGTGTCGCGATTTGGGGCAAAGACTGGAGGGACAAGATAAATGAAGGCAAAGATGAGAGCAAGTTGTGATTTGCAGGTTGTTTTTTGGCGTTTGAACGGGCGTTCGGGCTATACCACATGGAACGGCATTTGTTACGGGGCATAGAGCGCCTTCATTTAGAGACTTTGGATATGACCACAGGCCTTGGAGCGGCATCTCAAAGCAGGAAGGATTCGTAACTTGGTGTAGTGTTTTTCACTGGTCGTAACCCGGTCACATTTACAAGCTCTCTGAGGCTGGCTCAACTCCGAGGCATCATCAGTCGTTGCAGGTCTCGTAATCGATAGTCGTCTTTTGGCGTCTTCCAGTCATCCTGCAGCAGACCGTATGTCTCTTCATCAAATGCACCCTGGAACTCGTCAGCTCTAAGTGTTGCAGCTCCGTTTCAACAGAGCTTACCGGTTTCCTGGGATTCAACGCCCAATATCCCCAGTCGGCATCCGTTTCGCTGAGATACCGCATCAAACCATTCCAATAGTGGTGATCACCTTTGCCAGCATGACCCGGATTCCCAAACTCGCCGACCCAGACAGGGGCTTCGTCTCTGTCGAGCAGAAAGCCCCATTTTCGTACCATATCTGACCTGAACGACGGGTACGGCCGTTCCTTGTAAGGTACGGACGGCAGCGTGCCCCAGCCGGACCACGAGTAGACGTGGCTCGAGTAGACGACACGGCCGGGAATTGATAGCTTGACAGGTCGGCGTTTCACACCGGAGCAGTCGTTGGCAGAAGATGTGCCCTCCACGAACATTAGCCAGTCCGGCTGCATCTTCAACAATGCTTCGCTAGCCTTCTCCGCTGCTGCTGCCCAGTTCTCCCATGGGAATGTACCCCAGATACCTCGTGGCTCGTTTCGCAGATCTGCACCGACAACAAGGGGATTGTCGACGAAAGGCTTCATGATGGTCTTCCAGTTCTCGATCCAGCTTTCCGTCGTCTGTCTTATCTTACAGAATCCAAGTAGGTGGTCATTCTTCCACGAGCTGTCGCAGAGATTGAAACCGTCGCACCATGCCGCGTTCGTGATGTGATCGTTGACGATGACCATGAGACCGGCATTCGTCATGGCTTTGACACAGGCGGTGAAGACGTCCAACGCTCTTGGGCCTTCGATGTTATTCTTGCGGTCGGAGTCGTGTTGAAGATCGTAGTCATCGAGCAGGTCAAGATTTGCCGAGATGAACTCCGGATCGATGATTGGATTCTCCAAAACCATTTGATCCGAATAGGGAAATCGTACGGAGTTGAAGCCCATCTCTCTGATCGTGATGGCTATGTCGTCCCGATGGCGAACGTCAAGTCCACCCGCCACAAAGTCAACGTCGCTCGCTCCATACCAATTGATTGATGCGAATTTGACCCGCGCGCCCTTAGCATCCACTATGTGCCTTCCGGACGCTCTCAAGGGCAGCTCCCGTGCTAACGGTGCACGGGTTTCGGGATCTACATCTTCAAGCACGAAGTGGAAATCTTGCGACTCTTCTAGAGATTCCGAACGTAAGCTTTGATATCCGACAAACGTGAGTATGAATGCCGTGGTGAGGAGAGCCGCCTTTCGCAGCATCGCAAAGACCGACGTGCAGTATTGAAGAAGGCAAAGAAGACGACCACGAAGAAAAGAATGTCGGATCCAGAAGGAGAAAGGGCAGTGAGAAGAGAGGCAACGACATGACCGCGATGATTCGACCGGAGACCGGTGCCTTCTACCAATGTGCGAAAGGAACACCGGGCATCAGCCGCTCGACTCCGGATGAACAAGAGGCGCATAAAACATGCCAAGCCAAAGACCACGGCAACGGATCTGCGAATGGGCACACGACCACTTACCACTTCGATTCCCGGCGGGAGCCGGGGCCGCCACAGATTTCTTCATGCTGAAATCTCTTTCTTGTGTAGCGTGGAAGGCTGATGGAGTGAAGTCGGCTCACGCAACCAGCGCTGACGGTCTCGATCCCGGATTTGGCGATTTCTGACAGGCTAGGGGCCCGTCCAGTAGATGAGTGGAGTGGATTGAACGCTCAGACCATGTCGTTAGATATAGCGTTGCAATGGTGTTGTTGTTGGTAGAAGGTTAATCTCACTCTGAATTAGCCAGTTGTTCAGTGTGTGCTGTGATTAAGGTTAGTTAGCTTGTTGTTGCACTATGTTTATAGCTACCTCGCGTTAGAGGTATTGTTGTAATTAACGCGGTATACATACTACTATAGCTTCTTATTCTTATTAGTCTATAGCTTCTTAGCTTACTAACGACATAGCTATTAATCCGTCGCTCTTAGACGTACTATTTACGCAGTCTAAGTAGCCTTAGTTCCCCCCTCCCCCTATATTTAAGACTCCTGCTCTTACTATCCGGACTCTAGCTCCTTCTCGAACGCCTTCTCGAACGCCTTCTTAAACGCCGGCGCCGACACTATATCTAATAAGCTAAGCTCGTTAAGCCTCGAGGGCTCTGTTAGTATTATCGTCTATCGAGGGGATTAAAAACGAGAAGGGCACACCGGCGCTAGTAGTAGAGCTATAATTCGTATAGGAAGATAAGGAGATCGAGGCGTTAATAAACGAGGCAAACGAGCAGTATAAGGCTAGCATGCGTGCGGATAGTAGCATTAAATCGCAGGCGTTTCCGTTTATAGTAGAAGCGGTTAAAGCTATTACACCGGTTAGCAGGCATAAGTTCTTTACTATAAATTTGTATATAACTAAGTATCGAGGGTTAAAGTAGGACTAGAAGATATAGAAGGAGCTCTGCAACTTATTAGGCTAGAGCAAAGATCCGACGACTAGCTGCCCTCGTGTAGCGCCGGATGTTATAAAGGTATATTAGGAAACGCATAAGGGCTCTAAGAAGTTCGCAACGAAGCTATTGCAATTCGAGGCTGCGCTAGATTAGTTGTTTGCCGGCACAGCTGCTACTAGCCTTTATGCTTAGAGCATTAATGCGTTAGTAGGCAGCGGAAGCGGTAACACGAGCATAACGCAGGACGAGTCTTAAGGCGCGGAAGAGACTGCTAGCCGTCGTCGAGATGCCGCTAATTAAGCGAAGGCTAACAAGAGGCTTAATAAGGTATCGGTATCTAACAAGATATCCGGTTACTTTAACTTACTTATTAATACTATTATACTTACTAGGAAGCGGTTAGCATAGCCTACGGCTAAGGACTTAATTAAGCGGTTTATATAGTCGAAGTCGAAGGTAGTAGAGGGGCTAAATGTTTAGTAACGCGCTATAGTCGTAAAGGAGATAATAAGGCAGGGCATAGATAGCGTATAGTCGCTAGCGATCGAGGAGGTGTAGAAAGAGGCTATAGTTAATAGCGTAGTTAATAAACTAAAGGAAGAACAGTCGTTTAGAAGAGCTAGAAAAGGGAAGAAATTAAGTAAGTCTAAAGGAAGTAAGGTCGATAATAACTTAGCTTGTAGTAATTAGAAGGGGTGCTTGTAATTTAGGAGTCTAGCGTTAAAAGTTGTTATTTAAATCCGCTAAGAATATTGTATAGCCCTACTTTTAGTAGCAGCTTATACTAAAACTAATGCTAAGAATATTTACAAAGGACTAGTACTATAATAACGTCCCGATTGTTCGAGCATCGGCTATAACCGCTGCCTACAACATAAAATTCGTTGTTTATACCGCAGATTCGTGCTCGTCGTTCTTAATACTACTACTACTACCGCCGCCGCCGCGACGACCGCTACGCCTTATTACCTCCTTCTCTATTAGATGCTCCTAATACCGCGTCTATATGCTCGTTGCAATTACCTTACGCTTTATCGCTATAGAGCTCTTCGCCGCTCGAGCCTCCTTGTTTTCTGTAACAACATTATCTACTAGCCGACAGTTCGTATTATCTTCTACTAGCTCTACCGCCGGCACGCTCGAACCGAAGTCTATAAGGATATTATAAAGAGCTACATAGGCATATACTAACTGCACCTGCGTTACTATGTCGAACGGCGGTGCAGTCTCGAAGATTCTAAAGCGTCTCTTAAGGACACCGAACACCCTCTCGACTACGTTCCGCAACGACGAGTGCCGCAGGTTAAACAGCTCCTTCGCATTCTATAGCTTTATACTAACGAGGTATTGCTCCCTTAGATAGTACCGCACTCCGCAATATAGCACTAGTGTTAATAGCGTGTTCGAATAGCCGGCATCTGCGAGATAATAACACCCTTTAGGCGCGCTAAAGCCGTGTATTAAACGAGCGTTCGTAAGTACTCGTCCGTCGTAAGTAGAGCCCTCCTAACTAGCTAATATAAACGTAAACTTTATGTTAAAGTTAACTACTACTAATACGTTCTGTAATAGTATCCCCTTGCGATTGCGCTATAGTGCTTGTTTACTACGAACGTGTACGAAGATATAAGAGCCGTCTAAGGCTCTAACGCACCGGTCGAACGCTAGCTAGTATTTATATCCCTTGCTCTTAAGATCCTTATAGTCTACCGCTATAGCCGGCTTAACTACCTGCTAATAAATATAACAGACAGCATCTAGTACTTTATAAAGCACTATGCCGACTGTCGTCGGTAAATAGAAGAAGTCCTCTAAGGAGTCGCGATATCGGTCGTTATGCGTTATAACGTGCAGGAAGATTAACAGCTTCTCTTGTCGATTAATCGTCCGGTACTTTACAGTTATATAAGGCTTAACAAGCTTATACAGCCGAGCGAACGCACGCTAACTAAAGCGTATATATCGATACAACCGCTTATTGTTAAGCAGCATGCTGGCCGTAAAGGTGCGTCCTTTCTTACTATCCTTATAGGTTAAACGCAGACCGGTCGGCACGGTGTTAGCGTAGCTCTCGAGCAGAACGGCTGCAATGCTAGCTACAACGAGCACTCGGTTCTATGCAATAGCACGCACATGCCGTTGCTCGTCGCTTATAGTAGTTATAGAGGTGTGTATTTACAGAGGTGTGTATTTACGACGCTATAGCTAACGCGCTTACCCTTAATCTAACGCTATAGCACGATGCAACGTAAGGGACTTCTTACTCGACGCTATCGCCTTATAACTAATCGGAATTTACTAGATTGCTCCCCTTGCACTTGTGAACCTTCCTTTTAATTACCTCGAATTACTACTTACTCCACTTACAATCTACTGGACACACGGCATAATTAAGAGCTAACATTAGATCACGTCCGAGCGTTCACACCACTCACTAGCGTTTCAATCATCTACTAGACGGGCCCTAGAGATGGCCACACAGTGATGCTCGCGTGCTTGATGGCAAGGATGAGTGCAGATTCTGATCGGTAAGCAGGACTGTCACGGACATCAGATGCCCCGAAGATCCGGTAGACTTCGAATTGTATCGAGATGGTGTGGCCGGGCTGCATATATATGAGGCGGCCGTCCGAATCTTATTGGCTCTTGTTCGGATCTCTGGGGACCTGCGTGATCACTAGTCGCAGAAAGGGTATTGCCGCCGCGGAATGGCTGATGCTGTCGATATTAGGCAGATGTGGTTGATGGAGAAGAGGAACACGTCGCTGGTTCACGAACGAGATGCGAAGTCCACGCCAAACGCCGATCCGCTTCTCGCCGCCTACAGCATTACAATTTTCGACCACTCCGCCATACCCGTTGCGAGCAAATGGTCGAAGGATTTGAAAAGAGTCGGTGTTGGCCGAGAAGGATTTGATAACAGACATCTCAATATGATGCACCGCCACAGCAATGGAATGTATTCGAAGAGGTCGTCGCTTGGCCGTTCCGACAACGACAGGGATGGTCCATTTGGTGGTCTTGAAGAGACGGAGGTCGCAAAACGTACGCATTCGTGCTGTTTTCATGTATCTGCTGCTAGATGGTATTATTGAACTGCTATGCCTCAGGTCCTCGTATGTGCTTGGTCGCGGCCTCATTCCTTCTCTGTGGACGAGAGTCTTCATCCAGTCATTACTTCGTAAATGTCGTGAGCAAGAACGTCGGGTTAGACGATTTAAACACTCTTCTCACTTCGACTGCTCTTCAAACTTCCACTGCCACTGAGACTGAGTTCTGATGGCGTGCCGTAAACGGGCGCGGCCATGCTGGCCTCGTTACCTGGCTGATCAGGGCTTCTGTTCTGTGCGCCTTCAACGTCTTCGCTGCTTCCCAGGTCTCCTTTCTCAACATCGCTCGTTCTTGATGCAGTATGTGTCGCTGCTGGGCTCTCTTTCTCCTCCTGGCGCACTAGACCTCGATCCTTGATTAATGCTGACAGAAGGCATGCGATTCCGGCGAGCGGCACGCAGAAGATGAATACAGCTCTGCTGGCGTTCGCATAGGCGTCGGCAATGGCGTCTGCATCGATCATCGAATAGTTGGCCAGATCTGGTGCCACAAAGACGCTATTGGCGACAGACTGTAGCCTTTCCGGGAGCGAGCCTTTGAGTACGTTCGATAGAATCGCTGACGAAACTGCCAATCCGACAGCTCCACCTGCACTCCGAATGAAGTTCCTGTTCGATGTGACGACCGCGCGTTGGGCTTTTGGACACTGGGCCTGCAGTGCAACCAATGTGGGCTGGAAGACGAATCCTGTACCAATGCCAATGATGGCAAGGTAGAGAGACACCAGTCCGAGACTGACTGTGCGATCTGCCATGATCAAGAGTCCGCCTCCCAAAGTCCAGATTGCGAATCCGGAATAGATGACCTCCAGATAGCGGCTGAAGAATGAAACGTAGAACCCCGCTGCGGTTGAAGCGATGGTCTGCGCGATGACCAGAGGCAGTTGTAGGCATGCTGCAATGAGTGGACTCTCTCCTCTGACATTCTGGAAGTAAAGCGGAAGGAAGTAAATGTATGAGTAGTAGCTCATGCCCAGCAAGAAGCTCTGACCGAGCATCGCGGCCACGGAGATGTTCCTGAACATGGAAAGAGGCATCATTGGAAGATCCGCCCATCGCCATTCGATCAGCAGGAATATCACCAGACATAGGCCACCCACGACGAACATGGCTATTATCATGGGCGAGTCCCAAGGTGTACCGGAATGTCCTCCGTCAGAGATTGGGATCAACAGAAGAATGACAGCTGCAGTGCCGAATAGCAGTCCCAGCACATCGATCTTGGCCAGCGTCTCCTTCAGATTCTGCTTCGGCATGGTGGATGGCAACCACAGCCAGCTCGCAGCAAATGATACCATCGCAAGCGGAGCGATGAGGTAGAAAAGACCTCTCCAGGTGAGGTGCAGAGCAAATCCTGCAGCGATCAGAGGCCCTGCAGCGTTTCCGAGACCAACCATACTTCCGAGGATCCCCTGATACTTGCCTCTGTCTTGCAGCGTGACAACATCGCTGACGATCATCATGGTCAAAGACGTGATCCCGCCGTTCGCTACTCCTGCCAGACCTCGGAAGATGTACAGCATGGTCGAGTTGACGCTCAACCCGCATGCCAAGTCGCTGAGCGAGAGGAGAACCAGAGCCGAGAGCAGCACAACTTTTCTCCCGAACAGATCTGACAAACGCCCGTACAGGACCTGGAACACTGTATTGGCAATCAAAGCGGACGTCCCGGCCCATGAGATTGACGATTGTGCGTTCAAGTCCTCTGCAATGTCAGGTAGAAGCACTCCGATACCGTTCTGATCGATGCTGTGGCGTGTCAGCGTGGTCAAAATGTTCGAAAGGGATCAATGTTTACAAGCAGACTAGCAGAGATAAAGCCATAATGCCGAATACAAGGAACAGTTCGCGTTTCGGCAGAATATGCTCCTGGTCGAAGAGCGTGGCTTCGACATCTTTGTTCCTGCCCATTGCGGTGATATTTTCGGTCAGCCTTCAGTGTGAATTGTTGTTGTACGGACCGTGAAGCATCTCAGGCAAGCGCTTTCCTTGAAGTGAGCGGCGTAATCAGATCAGATAGGAAATTTTGTGACAGGAAGGAAGAAAGACATGCGCCTCGCCTACCCGGCCTACTTTATCTGCGATCCGTCCACATCATTTAGCAGCAGAAAAAGCGCCAAACGTGGGAGGACTAATCAACGAAGCCGAATTCCGGCAGATGCAACAACATTCCTGCCCCACGGATGCGCGTTTGAAGTACGGTGTTCGATGTCATTGGCGGCGAGAGAGCAGTCGATACCGAGAGCGCTCTTGCGCGCTGTCTTACCTCCGCAGGTAAGTCCGATTGAGGTGCGAAATCGGATGGTACAGAACCAGAGGAGAGCGTGGGCGGATAACTGGAGCCGCTAAATCGCTTTTCCGCCGCGCGTGCAGCGAATGTCGGCTCCACCAGGATGGCGTTGGCGTCCACTTCGCAGAGGCGCACAGCTCGATGCAGACGAACCTCATTTATACTCATCGTTGGCAAGACCTTCTCCAAGGCCTGCAGTGGCTCTGTATCGCGATTTCCGGTTGATGGTCTGTCATGTCATGGCGAAGAAATTCTCTGCAGGACAGCGAAGCCGGGTCGCGGCGTCCTTTGGGGCCTGCTTCTGTCCAGTTGCTCCGAAGTACACTGCCCAATCCGGACGACGTCGGTCGCTGCAGATACCATTGTTCGATGAGTTCCAGGGCACGATGCCGTGTTGAAGGGAGGTGAGGTCCAGCGCAGAGGAAAGTAAGATGCCCGCCCTGGGCCGGGAGTTTGTGGCTTGAACGACTGCGTATATCACAGCACCAGTCACGTTGGAGGAGGCAACTTGCGGCCGGCAGATGGAGATCATCCATTAGGTATCCTCTTTCCTTCCGTCTTTCCTACAGATCTTCGTCATGACGGTCTACACAACTGGCACCAAAGGCTCTCCTTCGATGAAGGGACGCAGAACGCAAGTCTGGAGCTGCTGGCCTCGACAACGAGACCTCGCAAACAGAGCTACCAAGCCCAAAGCACGCCCTCGGAATGCCCACACGAAGCTGACGATGCTACAGTAATGATATGTCGTGAGCTCGCGATCGCCTCGTCTCCACCCCTGCCGCCTTGCCGCCGCAATATCGAGTATGGACTAAGGTACTCTGAACCGGAAACATGGTCAGCCATGTCAAGGCCGTATTATAGTCTATCGAAATGTACCTCACTCCGTGACCTTTTGCACCTCCTGCCGAAAGCGTCTGGACAAGACAGGCCTTTTTGGACCACTGGCAGCGCTCTTCTTGCTCCATCAAGTCGTATACTAATTGATAGATCTACAAAGCTGCCGGTGCGAGCTCAAATACTACGCCCGAAGGAGTTCTAATCGCGAGCGCAAAGCTGACCGATTTGCTGGGCCGGCAAACCTACTTCTCAAATACCCATGCTGCCTCCGGTAAAGTCTCTCACTTTCGCAACGTTGACGACCGCATTGAGCCGTAGCCCTGCTTACACCGCCTTTGACCATGTCGAGCAGTGCAATGTCTCGTGAGCTGTACCTCTGCCGCTCTGACGTGCACGGCGGCACGCAAAGCTCCCTGACTCACGCCCAGCAGGCATGATGCATGGCTCTTGAACTTGAGAACTCTCCAACAAATTCTATAATAAGATGCAGCATGCCCGCACAATCTGGGCAAGAAACGTCAACCGTCTCTCGCGTTCACCATGTCGCCTTATTACGGATCTCAACTGGCGACTGGACTTGCCTTTGTGGCGGCGGCTTATGGCTCCCCACTCGAACGCAGAGCTTCGACACCGATCAGCTCAATAACTCCAGATCAGTGGTCGGCCTTGAACAGCACTGTCAATGGCCGTCTGTACAAGGCGACTCCACTTGCGAAGCCGTGCTACTCACGCTACAACGGAGACTTCACAAAGCCGGATCTTGCTCAGTGCGCGGCGGTCCAGGCCGGATACACCACGGACACTTCCATCGCCAACACATTTGCTGGCTTTCAAAATGTCAGTCAACGTCTCCGGTCGTCATGAGAGCTTGAGCTGACGTTGAGCAGACTAATTGGGGTACTTGTCAAGCAAAAGGTCAAGGCTGCGGTCTCAATTTCGACTTGCCGCAGGACCCGACCTACTATATCGCCCCAAAGAACTGTTTCCAGGGCAGCGTACCTTCGTACTACATCGATGTCCGAGAGGTCTCCGATGTGCAAGCTGGGCTCAAGTTCGCCAACGATACAGGTGTTCCACTCGTGGTCAAGAACAGCGGTAAGCCAGTTGGATAGATTCTGGCCCGAGCCACATACTGAGAAGTTTAGGCCACGACTATAAAGGACGATCAAGCTCTCCCAACGCATTGAGCCTATGGACACACAACGTCCAACCCGCTATTAAGCTTACCCGTGGCTTCACCCCAGAAGGCTGCTCCGCTCCAGCAGGCGATGCCGTGACTCTTGGTACGTGGTGATATCAAAGCAACCTTCTATTTGACTGACGACTTGTTACAGGCGCCGGACAAGGCTTCAAAGGCGTGTACGAATTTGCGGAAGCCAATGATATCACGGTCGTGGGAGGAAGCAGTTCGACGGTCGGACCAGTCGGAGGTTGGATCAATGGCGTAAGTCCCAATGCGTATGAACATACCGTTACACGAGAATGCCAGCAGGTCTTGTTCTGCATCGAGACCTCATTCTATGGAACATAGCTGACTTGGACACTTCGATTTTCCAGGGTGGTCATGGCGCCCTGTCAAATACTCTCGGCTTGGGTAAGAAGAACGAAGGGCAGAATACCTGCAGCGGTTCGAGATTGTCTCTCGGTCGATGCTAGCAGGTCACAGTCTGACCGTACCCCTTGGGAATTCGTGCCATCGCTGACCTTCTCGCCCTTCTGTCACAGGCGTGGACAATGCGCTTGAGATTAAGGCTGTCTTACCCAACGGAGAGTACGTCACGGCCAACCGATGCAAGAATCAGGACATATTCTACGCCCTTCGTGGCGGAGGAGGGTCTGCCTTTGGGGTCAACATGGAGATGACTACAACGGCGCATCCCAAGGTAAGCCACACTTCTTGATCTGTTATGTGATCAGCTTACTGATTTCTCGCAGATGAGTCTAGAGGTGGTGTAAGCACAACAAGGCATCTGGGTATAACACCACGACTCAAACTGACATGGGCCAACAGATACATCATCATGGCCTCGCTCGACCCCAATGCTCGCCGCAAGCTGGTCAGAATCTGCACCCAGAACGCCGACAAGTGGGCAACCGAAGGCTGGGGTGGCTACATCGCTCCAGGAGCATTGACAACTCAAGCCGCTGGCCTGGTCCTCATGACTCCCAAACTCAGTCACACTGAAGCCGTTGCCTCCATGAAACCCCTCACCGACTTCGCCGCGTCCTTCCCCAGCCTCCCTCCTCTACAGAACGGCGTCCACTCCGAGACCTCTTTCTACCAAGCTTACCAGAAATACATCGTCCCGAACGAGGAAAAAGTCGGCCTAGGCATCGCCGTCGGCTCGCGTCTCATGCCCCGCTCCGCATTCCAGTCCTCATCCGGCCAAGAGGCCGTGACCGACGCCGTCGTCAAGGCCTCGAATTTCGTCACACCATTGGTCTCCGGCATGGTCGACCTGCGCGCACTCACGTACAGCCCGCCTCTCCAGATCTTGGTCACGGCGCCCAGCAGTTATCAGACCGATAATACCAGCTCCGTCACCCCGGCCTGGTATGGTCCGAACGGCGCTGTCTGGCACGTGCTCATCGGGCAATCCATCGCCAACGATGCCAGCGCGAGCCAGATTCAGGACGCTTTTAGCAGGGCGCATAATGCTGCGGACGTTTTGCGCGCTGTGGCTCCGGATAGTGGAGCGTATCAGAATGAAGCGGATATTTTCGAGCCGTCGCCGGAGGACAGTTTCTGGGGACAGGAGAATTATCAGAAATTGCTGGGCATCAAGCAGCAGATTGACCCGAAGAATGTGTTGACCTGTTGGGGATGTATTGGATGGGATAAGAGTGATGCGAGGTATTCTTGCTATCCGAGCATTTGAGATATTGAACAGGCTTGAGGAGGATGTGTGAATACAAACGGTCGCCGGCAATGGACACCGATCATGAGGCAATGGATTATTCTTGCGACGAAGCTACTCGACTGCCTGTACTAATCTTTTTGAATCCTTCACTTCTTCTCCTCCGGCACGAACGTCTCGTCCTCCTTGGCTTCCTGGTCGTCCGGACCGCCGTCGGCAACGGTATCAGCGGTGCTTATGCCGCCATCTTGACTGCATACCAGTTTGTTAGTAATGGTCTGTCGTCGTCATCTCCCATTCGGACGAGCTTACGCAGTTCCACCAACGCCGGGCTTAGGGTTGGAAGTTTTGGCTTCGCCTTTTCCAGAGGATGTGCTTTGAGACGCGTTAGTGAGTGCCGCTGAGGCTGTCAAGGCTGATGTAAAGTGTTGGTACTTACGTGCTGTCGGCTGGAGGCATGATGAATGGCTTGTTCAATTGCTGGGTTGTGGCACGTAAAAACTATTTGACAGTCTCGGATTTGTGGTGAAAGGAATGAGAATGCTGAGTTTGGACCTATACTTCCTTATATACGGTAATTACGTCCGCGGAGCACTGCCTTTAACAGGTTTCTGCTGTCCCCCGAGTCACGGTGATGCTGTCCAAAGCCAAGGAATGATGTAGATGTGAGTGAAGGATTTATAGTCTTGAGAGTCTTGGCCAGTGACGTTGATCACATTTTGGGAAACTTGGACAAGAAGCTGCGATTCGTCACGGCACCTTGCTCTTGGACCTCTGCAACGTCCTCGACAACGTGAAGTCACCATCTCATGACGTTAGGTCGCTCGAAAGAATAGATCCCATCTCCAACGACATCACATCTGCAAACGACCAAACTGATCGACACCCATCTCCAAACACCAGGGTCACGGCTAAATCCTCATCCGCGCGAGACATTCTGACGTCCCCCAAGCCATCAACGTGAATCCTCGTGGAGTCTTGGGCGACCAAAGACATACCACACCCACATTCTCCACCTATACCACATATACCACAACCTCCTTTGCCTCTCTCAATCCTGCTCCCAGACCCCCGTCCTCGTCTCGGACTTCTCGGCGAAGTTCCCAACAGAGTCATCACTCCTCCTTCTTTTGAGGTAGGGCAGGCCCAAACGAAGACCTCGTTGTCACCACGTTTCCGAGAAGTTGGGACTCGCGTGTCAGAACGAATGAAAGAATGGTAGTGGTACTTCATAGATGGGTGAGGTACATGTGGCGATGCCAATGTCGGTACCAAAGGTCAACGCCACGCTTTCCCACCAGCATGGGTGAAAAGGATCGGTACCGACAGGAAGCGAGCGACTTGAAACGTGAGAAGACATTGCGTGAGGTTTTTGAAAGTTGATGATGAGGTTCAAGTGTTGTTGAAGATAATGATAGAATCATGATAGATGGTCATCGTATCTCTCTATACCTCCTCCTCTTCCTAAATATCGTAAAAGTCGTAGAATGGGAATTCCTGCCCTGCCCAATGCCCAAAATGTTCGGGATGGATCGTCCTCCTCCTATTCTTCTTCATCTTTCCTCCTCCCATGATTTCCGTACAAAGCAAAATGGTATTGATAGATCTCTCAACGCAAAGAAAAACAGCATCATCATGCATTCGCCAGACTCCCATCCTATTCTTCCTCGTCATTGCTCTCCTGCGCATTCAAGATGCTGTGGCAACATGTTCACCATGATGTAGTGCGCCATGCAAACTTCGTGCCGAATCAATGTTGACTTGGTGCAGCACATCGACGTTTCTGCAACGGCGTGCGTCGAATTCTTTGTCGACGCACGCATCGGTTTTGAATGATCGATATTGCGAGCATTCCATTTCTCGCTCGTCGCGATTTCATTCAGCCATGCCCAGGCAACGCGCGAAGAATTTGGCGCCCATCCGCACGACGGTAGTGCATGCCCAAAGTGGTCGGGTCAAGCTCATCGTTGTCGTTGTCATCATCGTCGTCGGCAATAGGCAATGATGCGAGCGAAGTCGATTGTGCGCCCGTGCCGTACGTCGTGTTCGGCCGCGCACCTTGTCGGAGCGGCTCGGCGTGATGTCTGTTGCTGAACACATTGCCATAGCTTCGCTTTTGCGGCTCAGCAGACATGTTCGAAGTGCTGAAGTAGGACATATTCGTCTGAGCTGAGGACATGGGCGATGCGACTTCCAATTTGCTGGCTGGAATGATGGTGGTATTGATCGGAGGGAGGTCGAAGTTGGGTCGTGCAGATTGTGGAGCCGCGATGCTCGAGTTACGCGACGGATGCACAGGCTCGAGAGGAGCTGGGCGGTTGTTGTGGTACATGTCCGCAGATGAACCGTACGAGTGTTGCGACGGCTGGTGCGACGTTTGCTGTGGTGGAGGCGGCAGCGGCGGTGCTTGGTAAGATTGCTGTGGTTGGTATGGTGACTGGACGGACTGCTGTGAATAGCCTGGTTGAGCGAATTGCGTCGAGCTTCTGCTGTAGTCAGACGAGGAGTGGGTGGAATAGTCGGAGCCAGGTCGTTGCTGCAGATTGGTCTCGTATGAAGCTGGCTGTCCGGCTCCGAATTGGGACTGGGACTGTATCCGAGGTGAGTATCCGTAATATCCTGGCTGTTGGACAGCGTTGGGCGGTGGTGGTGGAGGCTGTGGGTAAGTCTGCGAGCCGTACTGGGGTGCCGGCGGCTGCATTGGAGCTTGCTGTTGAGCATATGAACCGGTCTGGTACTGTTGACCGGGAGAAGGACCACCAAAAGAAGAGGACTGGTAACCCGTCTGTGGAGTGTGAGGAGCAGTGCCGTAGTGGGGTGGTCCATAGTTCTGGCCAAGTTCTTGAACAGACGGTCGTCGGGAGAGCACTGATTGATGGCTAGTATTGCTGGTCGAACGCGGGCGAACAGTGACGGCATCCATGTAGCGAGCATTCTGCGATGCCTGGTATCCACTGGACTCCGGTGTTGCGGACACGCGTGCACGGGCTTGTGCCGTCTCGTCCTCATAGTTGTCCCATTCTCTTCCGCCTGGCTTGGTCTCCCGCTTGCGCATACGCACATCACGTCGGATACGAACACGGCAACCCTGCTCAGCGACCATCCGGCTCAGGGACGTGCTCTCGGTCAATCCTGGAAATTTCTTCGCGCTGAACACGTTGAAGGGCTCCGACTTCACTTCCAAACGATGTGTTACATGGGCATCGGACTCTGACTTGGCACCATCCTCGGGTTTGTCCTCATCCTTGGGGCTCTTGCAATCCTCGTACAGCGAGAAACTCAACCGGTAGACACCCTCGTGTCGGACGGACAGATCTGGGAAGATAAAGTAGCCGGCAGGTGTGGGCCTATCCAAGTAGACCATGCCAGCAACTGGTGTGCCGGTCAGCACGGGTGTGCTTCGCTCATTGCTCACGCGTCCATTTGCAATGGGTCGCGCCTGCTCCAAGGTTGCGAAAAGGAAGTAGTTGGCGTGCATTGTGAAGGTAATGTCATTCTCTTGGTCCTCGCCCTCGAATATCTTCAGCTCAACAATCGGCGGTGGGTCGACGGGACGGCGATCGGCGGATGCTGCGACAAGATGTCAGGACAAACTTGAAGGTGGTATGGAACAATACGACTCACACTTTGCACCTTGACCGCATGCTCGGGCGCGAACAGGTTGTTGGAGCACGGACATGCGGTAGGTGAGTTTCCTGCCCTCGACTGTGACTCTCGAGGTTGAGCTCTCGGTCTGGTTCTCCACAGGTATGAAATGGCCACGCTCCACGCGCTCACTGACTCGGTCCATGGCGGCGGTGGTCAATGAGGATATCCAGCAGGGGGGAGGGACTGCAGGCAGGACAGGGAGGTCAGCGGTGTAATAGAGATGGAATGGACAGAATGACAGTGTTAGAGTTTGAGCAAAGGAAGAATGTCCGCGATGTTGGTCGCTGGGCGAGAGTAGGACCCATGGAATCGGGTGCAGTACCGCGATGGAGCAAGGGTGCAAAATGGCGACTTACGCTTTTCTCACGTGCCAGGTTTCGAAGTGGTAGAGATGGCGACGGCGCAGTACCAGCCAGAGCAAAGCGAATGAAAGGCGGACAGAATGTTAAAAGAGACGCAAGGCCAGAGAGGTCGGAATGAAAGATGCAGCAGGAGTGTGAATGGTGATATGCGGGCAGTGGATCCAGGCCACAGATTCTCTCGCAGGATGGTCTCGACTCGTCCTCGTCTCCGATGCAGGTCCTGAAGATCCCGAAACAATGGAATGGAAGTCGTCGTCCGGGTGGTGAGATGAACAGGAATCCGGCGGAAAATCGCGTTTCCAGTGTCTCCCTCACGAGATGTCACTCCAACGTGCGAAAAAGGGCGGAAGAGAAGGATGGGAGAGGGATTGAGCGAGCGACGGGGTGGTGTAGTAGTTGGTGGTAAAGGAAAGCCGGGCGAGGAGACTGGAGACTGGAACGGAAGGGACGAACAACCTTGGCGCAATTGTGGAGCCACGCTACGCGATCCACCAAAGCCGGAAACCCTGCGACCTCCAACCAATGAGACCCCCGCAGGTGGACATGCCCGAATCCGCCTCGCCTACACGCCGCTGCTCTCCGACCCGAGCCACCATCGAACATGACCTCACTCAGTTTGGTGCCCGTGGCGGCGTTGGTCCACCCCAGCACCCTTCGCTTGCGCTGCAGAGGGCCATGCTGATGCTGCGGGCGTCGACCAGGTGCTGGTGAGGGTGCGACATGGGAATGCTCGTATTATTCCCCTTCGATCACGCCCAGCGTCAGCCTGCTGCTTCCATCTCCCACGCAATCCCGAGCCATCCTTCTCGCCTGAGACACCAAGCCGTTGGACATGCAGCGCCGCGTACCTGGGAGCATCAAGTAGTTGGGAATTGCTTCCTCCCATGCCGGCTTTTGACCGATCGAAACCGAATCTCACTCTTCGCCCTATCACATTGATGTCTACACTGCATAGCCTCGCCCTCATGGCCCTCGAATGATGTGCATGTCACATGTCGGTCGCATGCGGGGTTTGCCGACGAGGTCTTGCAGTGTATAGTAATGATATGCAAACATGTCCGAACTTCCCGTGTCGCTGATCAGATCTGGCTACGAAGATGGACGTGCCTGAGCCACACTGTCCCTGACCTTTTGGTTGTTCGGGACCGATCGTCGCCAAACTTTCAAACATGAGAGGCGCTTCCATCCACGCGCCAGCAGTTTGAGAACCATAAACCCACCAGAAACACTTCTTCGGAGCCTCACCTCTCCGCACGCTTGTCTCACAAAACAATACAACCAAGCTTGGCAGCACAAGTCGGAGAGTAGTTGGCGCCCTTGCTTTTAGAGGGCGCTCGCTGCCACATCACCCTGTCCTGCTGTACCACTTGCTCCTGCACCAAATCCTTGCCACTCCTCGCCCTATTCGATCAACATTGCATATCGCAGAATACAGTACACAATCCTCTATAATTATCATATGAGCAGAGTTCGGCATATCGCAGTACCGTACCAGGACCTCAATCCCATGGTCCGACAGCAATCTGAACAAAACGTGCCAACCACGACCGTGGAGTGCCGTTGACCCAGAGTCCCAACCCTTCAAAGTCAAGTGGTTCACATCGACCATGGAATCAACTTTGCGTGTTTCGCGTGTGACCATGGCCTTGCCCCTTTCCACTCGAACACTGCGAGTCAACTGCAGTCATCCACTCGATGCCTGTGAGCGCCTGTCCACGGCTCTGGCGACAAACTCTCACTGACCCAGAACCCACCACTGTGTCTCTCGGACCT
Source organism: Zymoseptoria pseudotritici STIR04_4.3.1 (assembly GCA_000223685.2). Classification (NCBI taxonomy): domain Eukaryota; kingdom Fungi; phylum Ascomycota; class Dothideomycetes; order Mycosphaerellales; family Mycosphaerellaceae; genus Zymoseptoria; species Zymoseptoria pseudotritici. Next base: position 171,981 of record AFIR01000580.1, read on the forward strand.
GTCAACCTCCGCTTGCGCGCAGGATTGGATTTGATTCCAGCAATTCTTTTTCTCTCCGCTCGGTGTCGGTGTCACCCCCGGGAAGCTCGCTTGTGAGGTCAGTTTGTCTCTGATTGATGATGAGTAAGGCGTGGCAAAATGTGATGTGGTGTCGGGTGATGTGGTGCACATCTTCGCTGCCGCCAGACAGGATGAGCGTGGTGCAGCTCCCTGCGAGCACAGCGCTGCACACCCATATCGCCACCAGTCTCACTACCAAACACGCCCGCCAGCGGTCAAACGTCCGACATTTCCAGGTCATCGTCTCCGATGTGGCTGCCGCTAGATCCTCTTCAAGATATCAACAGGTCATCAACACACGGAGGCAACGCAAGCGACGAACAAACCCCCAAACCGCGCCCCACAGATATCGATTCGACAGCATACTCCACACTTCTTCTTCGTTGGCGCTCCACCACCTCCTGCCGTGCGACGTCTGCAGAAAACGGGTATCGCTCCCAGGCTCGCACCGCGGCACAACTTTCCAAAAGCTGTGCGATGCTCCGAAGCCTGATATTGCACCGCAGCACAAAGAAGGAGAAGAAGAGTGGAGTGGAAGGCTTTCGTTTGGATGGCTTGATGTCCACTCGTCCGGCTCGCCTCGATGCATTGCCAATCATTGCATTGCGGTCTGTATTTCGTGGGTGCCTTTCATAAAATATTGTGCACTTCGACTTGCGCAAGTACTACTTCGCAAGGTCTGCGGTTGACGTTATCCTTCCTGGAAATTGCTTTACTGGCATCAACGAGATCAAGCTCTTTCCCCTGTCACCACGCTTCTCTCCCATCTTCTCGCGCCCTAACTTCACCTCTACCACTTCATCCACAACCCTCTCCCTTTCTGCCACCTCATCACCCGCCTCACGATTCCCATCACCCGGAGCCAAAACCGACCGACTTCCACCCTCCCACCCCTGTCCAAAATCCCATCCAGGATCCCCCCTTCTCCCAAAACCTGCATGCGGCCCGGTAAGCCTTCTATCCCCGACAAGGATTCCATTCCCCTCGCTTGCACAATCCCTGCTTCGAAAAAAAGTCTTCACTTCGGTGGACGAGGCGATTCGCGATGCAAGCGAGGTCCACAAGACTCCACACTCGCGTGGACCGGGGGCGGAGAGAGAGAGATGGGGGCCGATATCCGATTGTGAGTCCATATGAGCGATACTCCTCCTGCTCTGTCTTCGTCTTCGCGTGGATTCGACTTCTTCTCGGCCATGGTACGCTATTGCATGCCACGCTATGCTTGTCTCTGAATCCATGGACCATCATCACCGTTCATCTCCGCGATGCCGGTGGGCGATGCAGACTGCAGAGCTTGTCCTGGTATAGATAATAGAGCTAGTAGCGAGCCTTGCAAGTTTGCCAGCTGTCGGGACGACGTGGATTCAGCAATCGGCGAGCTCATCGGAGGACTAGCATCATGAATCGCCGACTGCACGTACGGGAGAATTTGCAAGGTGTCGTTGATCAGACCGCGAAAGAACGAGGCGAAGAACTCAACCATTATTGCGCATGTTACGGCCGCAGCGATACTCCTAGTCGATGAAGACTTTCACATCGAGTGCGTCTGCATGCATCGGAGCCGGGCGGGAGTGTGTCGTACCTCCGCTCGCGAGAAGAACGTGGGAGCTGCCTTCCATCGGGGAGTAGAATCTTCTTGCTCCATGCGGCTTTGGCATCTTGCATCGTGCATGGTTCTTCTCCCATTCGTTTCCACTTCGAACATGTCGGTCGGGGAGAAGGGAGGAATGACTGCCATGTGCTGCCATGTGGATCGGGCGACTCCAGGTCGGTATGGTTCTTCTCCCATTCGTGCCCGCTTCGAACATATCGGGGAGAAGGCGGGAATGCTGCCATGTGCTGCCATGTGGATCGGGCGACTTCAGGTCGATGATCCGCGGAGTCGAGTCGCGTCTCTTGACTTGTTCGATGTTGAGGGAAGTACCAGGCCGTCGACCATGTCAATGTGAATGCATCGGCCGTGGTCACCGACCGTGCCGTGTACCAGGTACCATACATACCGTCCACGACGCTGCCGTAATATGCTGTAGGCCATGGTACTACTGTTCATGCCACCGTACCTTATACCGTACATGCCGCCTTACATGCCCACGTTGATGCCAACGTGCATACCTTATCAGCGTGCTGCTTACTTAGCAGGACGGTCAAATAGACGTACACTTCCTCTGGCAGGACAGCCAAGTAGACGTACAGGTAAGCGTGCTGCTAACCGTACAGGCAACTTAGCAGAACGGCCAAATGGACATACGCAGCCAGCCGCACCACTATGGAATCGTCTTCGGATTGTCTGACAATGCTCTGTCATTGCTGATTGTGCAAACCAATAATTAACACACTCGCCGTTCAAGAGGGTATAACCAAACAGACTCCCCGTACTCAAACAATCGTTCCGCTGCACGCGCCTGCAGATAGCCTCTGGGTGGTACCGACCAACATCATCACCTTAGAGGCTGCTGCTGGGCTGCTCTTCTATCCTGCGGCGGCGCACGATTGGCACCATCCATCATCGGTGCAGCTTGCCCACCCGGTCCGTATCCCGGCTGTCTTCCACCAGCAGGAGCAGCCTGCACACCATTGCCATGCGGCCTGTATTCCTCCTCCATATCGCTATCCTCCCAAGCCGTGGCCGGCGGCGGGTCCATGGGGTGATAGATGCCCGACTTCCGATTCTGCTTCCTCGTCTGTGGGTCCAAACCAGGCGTATTCCTCTGATCAGCCTTCAACTCGGAAGGTTTGTACTTCTTATCCAACACCTCTTCCAGCAATCGTAAATTCTTCGTATTTGCCTTGAACGCCGCGTCCGCCAGATCTCCCAGGAACGGAATCAGACCCACCACAAAGTCCAACACGACGTTGATCAACATCTGTATCAACACGCCCTGAGCTAATCCTCCTTCAATCGTGCGTGCTTTCTTGACGATCATGAGAGCCAAGGCTACGCCGATGACGTCTCCGACCACGGGAATGATTCCGATCACGGACTCCCAGCCGAATCGCATGCCGAAGAGGGAGAAGAGGGAGCAATCGAGGTGGTAGGCGCGGCGGCGGACGGAGGCGAGGATCGCGGCGTCGTGCTCGGGGATGTAGGAGGGGACCTGTTTCTTGACTTTCTTGAGTTTGCCGGGTTTGCGCGGGTCTTCGATCATGGCGAAGTAGGGGTCCTGTGGAGCAGAGGGTGTCAATGGGTGTGGAGGGTTAATTGTTGAGAGAATGTGCTGACCTCTCCGCCTGTGACTTTCTTCGACTCGTATTTGGCCATTTGCTTCTTGAGTAGCTTGTTGGCGGCATATTTGCCGACGAGTTGTGCCATGGTGAATGGTCTGTCGATGTGGAGATGGTATAGATGTGGTCGGTCGTTGATATCGCAAAGAAGAATGAGGGAGGTGAGAATATAAACAATGCGATTCCAGCAGCCGACAATAGTACGATCCGATCGATTGGCTACAAGCTGTGTTTGGGACGAGCGCGAAACGACGTCAGCGTCTGGAGAGCCGCGAAGAGGGTGAGAAGTGGTGTTTCGAGTGCAGGCGCGCGCGAGGAGATGTACGACGGACAATGGGCGGTCGGGCTGACGAGGCCGCGTCTTGGTTTTATACCGCTGTATCTTTAGTCTGTTGGCCTGGACCGATTTATTTGCTGTCAACAACGTCACCCAGTCACCTGCCTTGCCTTGGTTTCAAGCTTCTTGCTCCTGGCCCGCCGATCACCTGGATAGATCGTGGCGCAGTGCACTGGTGTGGCGCAGTTTTTGAGCTCGATCTCGAAGAAGCCGATAACGAGAGGGCATTGAGAAGAGGTGAAAAGGTCGAGAAATGGTGAGGATACGTGAACGAATGTTTCGGAGGCTTCGGCTACCCATTCTGCGTGGTCAGTGGTAATAGCGATAGAATCTTGCACGACCAGTACGAAGAAATGCCTGTGGCGCAGGTCGGCAGAGAGCCAAGCGTAATGTTCAGCTCCCTTTCACATGTGCAAGCTACTTTACCTTAACCCCATGCTGATCGATGCGCTTGCTCACGGATCTGTCAATTTTTGTGTCGCCTCTCGGGAATACTACGCGTACGCACACGGCCTGAGAGCCATTGGAAACTCGCCACATCGACTCACAGAGCTGTCTGATCTCGAACCGTCCACCTTCGACCGAGTCGCTCAGCCGCGCACGCTCTTTCGGGGATCCTGACCGGGCCAGGTGTCTGGCGATTGTGCCCAGGCGACGACCGCACCTCGTGGAATTCGCATTGTTTGCTTGAGAAGAAGAGCATCTCGACATTGGAAAGAAAGAGCACAGTCGTGAATGATGAAGGCATGGGTGCGGATATACGCGGTGCTGCTGTTGCAGCTATTGGGGGTGTGCGCGGTGGAGATGAAAGTCGTAGGTCATGCCCGTTCTGGAGAGCTTTACAGTGCGGAAGGGACAATAGCTGAGCAAATGTGAACCATACAGGATGAGTCGCGCAGAAATCAACAGGTCTGCTCCGGCATGTACTCAAGAAAATCATGGGGAGGCAACATTGATCCGTTCATTCTGGTCAAGTTTGTGAAGCCAGAGGACCTACCAGAGGCAGAGGATCCCATTGTCAGTCTGGTCGTATTCGAGTGGAGCGATAGACCGCTCATAGGCGCGACGGTGCCGACTGAAGATGGGCAAGGAACGAAGGTGCGTCTACTGAAGTGGCAGATCAACTCCAAATTCTGACTGGACTACAGGAAGTATTCCTCTGCGATGAAGCCAATCGAGACGCCAAACTTTGCGAAGATAGCAATCTTGGCGAGTTCATAATTTCACCGAACGCTACTACAGCTTCGAATGCCCTGATCCGCACAGAAGCTATTCACCTCAAGGAGCCAGGAGCGATCAACTACCCCATCAAGCGTACAGGTTACTACTGCGTCTCCACGACCGGATACAGTACAGAGAAGTACATGGGCATCGTCGAATTCCGGAATGCATTCGGTGAGCTTCCCGCGGCGCAGATCGCCAAACTGCCCTTCTACGCCGGCATCACACTCATCTACGCCTTCCTCGCCATGGGATGGGGCGTGCTCTACTGGATGAACCGCAGCGACATACTCGCCGTGCAGAACTACATCACAGCGATCCTGTGCTTCCTTGTCGTCGAGATGTTTATCACATGGCTCTTTTACGACTTCCAAAATCGACACGGCCTGAATGCAGGCGCCAAAGCCCTGCTCATCGTCGTCTCGGTCCTCTCAGCCGCCCGAAACTCGTTCTCCTTCTTTCTCCTACTCATTGTCTGCATGGGCTACGGTGTGGTCAAGCATACCCTCGGCCGAGCAATGCACTGGGCCCGCGCTCTCGCCATCACCCACTTCGTCTTCGGCATCATCTACGCCGTCGCCTTTCTCGCCACAACACCCGAAGACACCGGTCCAATCGTGCTCTTCGTCGTGCTGCCTCTCGCGGGCACGCTGACAGCCTTCTACATCTGGACGCTCAATTCCCTCAACTACACGATGAAAGATCTCGTCGAGCGAAAACAACACGTCAAAGCCGGCATGTACCGCAAACTATGGTGGTGCATTCTCGCGAGTATTGTCGTCATCTTCGTCTTCTTCTTCGTCAACTCCTGGACATTCGCGGGTCAGACTGGTTCCGCAGCGGACTTTGTGCCGAAGCACTGGCAAACGAGGTGGTTCATCCTGGACGGGTGGTTAAACTTGGTCTACTTCGCAGATGTCGCGTTCATCGCGTACGTATGGCGGCCGACGGTGAACAACCGGCGATTCGCCATGTCAGATGAGGTCAGTGACTATACTTTCACTCTCCTCGAGGATTCACTAACACTGTTTTCCAGATCGCCCAAGACGACGACGGCTTCGAAATCGCCTCCATGCGCTCCTCCATGGACCTCGAAGACGTTGATCTCGAAGGCAATACTAGCAAACCACCAGCCTACGATCCCGCACCACGATCCGGCGCAGGAGGATCTTCTCGCACCGCGAATCCGATGCGGGATGCCTCACCATTACCCGCTCCGCAGCCGACGAAACCGACAGCGCCGGTGTTGGGCAGGGAGAGTTTAGAAGGAGAGACGATTTTCGCACTTGGAGATGAGGGCGGGTTCACGGATGATGAGAGTGAAGATGAGGGGAGGCGATTGACAGGAAAAAAGGAGTAGGGAAGGAGGATGTGTATTTTGGGAGGTTGGCTCTGGGTGGTGTATGTAAGTATTCAAATGGTCGCCGTTGGTCATTTCAATCATCTTATATCTGTGCTTCATTCGTCTGGACGTTTGTCTCGGTCAGCGTGTCTAATAGACTGCGGGCATTTGTGCCAGTCTGCCGCCGTCCTACAGTAGCGTCACATAGTCAGCAAGATCATTCTCTCAAATGAATCGTCTTTTCTCGAATACTACTCACCGTCACCAACGTCTCGCCATTCAAATAAGCTCCCGCCCTCGACGCCATGTACAAAAACGTGCCCGCAAAGTCCTCCTCACTTCCCGTCCGCAACGAGGGACATCTCTCTTTCTCCATGACTCTCGCATCCGGAAACGCCGTGTGCTCGCCCTTACCCTTCCACTCTGCCAACTGATCCACCGACTTAGCCGTCAACTCGCTCGGATACAAACCCGGAGCAATGACATTCGCCCGAATGCGGAAACCTTGCTGCGCGAACGAGGTGGACATCATCTTCACCAGATGGGTGACCGCCGCTTTGGACGTGCTATACGCGAAACCCGTGGCCATGGCGCGGGAGAAACCGGCGATGGAGGAAGTCACGATGATCTGGGAGTCTTGAGCTACATTCTGCTGCTTGTTGCCCAGGTCCAGCAGGTCGAGGAACGACATGACGGTGTACAGCACAGAGGTGTTGTTCACGTGCATCGTCTTGGTGACCTCCGCCATGTCCGGCTGCAGACATGCGTCGGCGAATTCTTTGGGGGAAGCCTGGCTGCCATCCTCCCTCTTCGCGGCAGAAGCATTGTTGGGACCTCCGATGCCGGCGTTCGCGAAGAGGAGGTTGATGTAGCCTTGTTCGCGGCGGACTTGGTCCGCGGCGGCGGCGAGGGAGGATTTATCCGTGACGTCGCAGGCGATGGGGATGATTTTGCCGTTAACTCCGGTCGCGGCGGCAGTTTTGAGAGTCTCCTCGCGGCGGCCGAGGATGTAGACTGCTTTTGCTCCGTTGGCGTCGAGAGCTCGGGCGGCGTATAAGCCGAGACCAGAGCCGCCGCCGGTGATGACGGCCACGAGTCCGGGCACGGAGAAGAGGTCTTGGATGTTGTTGGTGGGTGCCATGTTGATGTTGTTGTTGATACAAGATTAAAGGACGAGGATACCGCGTTGGTGGCGAGATGAGGTCGAGTGCGGTGTAAGGTAGGGGACCGCTTGGGTGAGTCAGCTCTGAGTTGGAGCTACATCCTTGTGCCGCCGGTGCTTGGATGTGCAGGTGGAGACAGGCCACGTTGACCTTGTTGAGGAGAACATCAAACTTTTGGGATCCGCTGGAATGTGATGGAATCCTTCCCTTTGGCGCTGGTTGTTTTCCGGACGCTAAGGTAAGTTGATGTGATACGGTCCGCTTGAGCGACATCCGTCACAAAATTCCTACATTAGGAAGGAGCTGGAGCAACAGCCAAGCAAGTCGAGCAGAGGAAGTCACCCGGAATAGACGTCACTTCGATCAAAGCGTCCAAGCTGGAGGACGGCTGCCGCAATTCCGACATCTGTCGACCCTTCCAGGATAATCCAATGTTCAACTACATCTCGTCTCAGGGTGATGCTGGCTTTTGCCCACCACGAATTCGCGTCTGCCCAAAATGAATCGAACTCGTGCGTTGTTGTGAACTCAGCTTCTCTCCCAACCCGCGTCTGATCAGAGCTTCCTACTTCCATCTCCCACCTACGTCTCGATCATGCAGCCGAACTCGATCCCCCAAGACATGTCTTCCACCTGGGAGAGATGTCGCACCTGAGCTGCAACAAACAAATCGTACGTGCAGAAAGGAGAGACATCAACTTTGACCATCGTTTGGTTTGCCGTAGCCGCCTTACATTGGAAGCTGACAGCAATCTTCCGTTCGTTTACAACACTCGCCAAAACGTAACCTGGCCCACCACTCATCCTTTGACCTTTCTCTTTAGAACGCTTCTTCCCTGGTACAAGTCTCAAGTTCGCAGATTCCACGCCGCGATGGCGTCTCAACGATCGAACATTCCCGGACCTGGCAACAGGAATACTGTAGACAGTCGAAGACAGGCCGATCGCACGACGAGGAAATCGCTACCAATCCCGCGAGCCAAGTCTACCGCAGCACTGCCGACCTATACTCCATCGACAGCTTCGCCCATGCAACCACCTACAATACACCACCGCAGCAGCAGCATCGCCAAACTATCGTCCTTTGGCGAACCACCACACAAACGTTCCGACTCGGTCCTTACCAACGGGTCATCCAGGTCTCGACCACCATCGAGACTTCACACCAGCAAATCGCACGGACTGCTCACACCACCTTCATCCGCCTCATCTCGGTCGTCCTTGTTGTACGCAAAAGACGGTCCATCGTCTCCATCATACCCGGTGCATACCACCAGCAGATCACGACAACTGCCAGCAGCCGTCGCCCGCCGAGCGTCTTCAACAAAGACGACACCGAAAGCCCCGACGTCACCCTACATGAACATGCACATCACCGATCCATGCATACCAGGCTGCCTCATCCATCAACTCTCTCCCTGCGGCCACAAGATCCTCACCACGAAACCGGAACCCTGCGCCAGCAATTGCAAGCAACGATCACCCAACACTCCCAGCGGCACTCCGACGCAAGATGCCTTCGTCTGCGCCGCCTGCGTCGAACTTCACGTCCAGGTCCACCGCGAAGTCAAGCGGGACGTGTACCAACACAACTTGGAGCAGACCGAAGTGCAAATGGGGAAATTTCCGCCGGACTGGCTTGAACAACAGCAGGAGTTTTGGGAGAAAGTGTGGGAGAATGATATGCTGAAGGAGAAGGAATCTTTTGAGCGGCTGGGGAGGAGTTGTATAGCGATTCCTGGGGAGCCGATTGAAGAGGGGATGGGGAAGATTGTTGATAATGAGTCGGTTGTAACTGCGGTACCGTGGCCTCCTGTCAAAAGACCTGCGAAGGTCAGAATATCCGAGTGGCGGCCACGAGTAGGACAGGATCAGTTTTAATGGTAATGAACATGGCTTGACGAACTTTTTGAGTAATGGCGTGGGAGTGGGAGGAAAAGCAGACCGGATTTGAATATAGAATGCGAGAAGGAGAGTCGCACGATGGATGTAATGTTGCGTCGATCGTTGCACGATTGCGGTTGATGCCAAGTCATAGAGGGGTCGTCTGTGTCGTGTGATGGCTTGTGATGCTGGGGATGATGCTATGATGATGCTAAGATGGAGCTTTCAGCAAAGAGAGTTCCACGTACCTGCGTTTTATAAGATCCAATGCGAGTCGAAGGATGATTTTTCTTGTCTCACCTTGCCTTTTTTAACAGTCTGCTTGAACGCAAGAAATTCGACCCATCAATCAAACAAAAATCGCACATTGAACAAAAAACCATGTCAGCCAACCGCAACCCAGACGGCCCAGGCGTTGGCCAGGAGTTCTCCTCTCGCCGCGATCGCGATGAGCCTATGATGACCAGCGGTGTAAGTAGAATCTTGACTGCACTCTCGCATGCTCTCATTTCTAACACCTCCCAGCACCAACCCGGCAAACTCGTCGGCAACGATGCCGCTCCAGAATTCCAAGCCGAGACCCTCCCAGCCGGCAGCGCACCCTCCGCACACACTTTCAAGCCCAACCCCATCGACGACGTGCCAGCAGGCTCAGGCGGCGTGACGGCGTCCTCTACCATCGGCGGTGCTTCGTCGGCGGATGTGCACACAGGGTTGGGCCACCCAGGTAGTGGACAGTCGAGCAGCGAACTGCGCCATGATGGACAGTCTGGCAGGAAGAACCCGGGCCAGAGCTTAGAGGGTGTCGGCGCGACGGTCTCGCAGTCGGGCATCAATGCGCATGATCCTGTGCATGCTGATCAGAGGGCGCTGGACAAGGACGAGGCGGTCGTGGGCAGGAGTGACGTGCGTGGAGCGCATGAGAAGGAGCCACAAGGTGCGCAGAGTGTCGCTTCGGAGCGGAATTGAGGTGTTTCTGAGGAGGAGGGTGAACTTGTAGGCAAAGGTGGACGCATGGGATAGTGCCATGTGAGATTTAGCCGGCATTCCTGAAACGGCAACCCAGCGTCGAAGTAAGACTCAAGTCAATATGAAGAAGATACACCAGGCACTACATGTACGTGGTGATTTGCCGTCGTCGACACTTCCTACTCCACGTTGCGCAGCCGAGCTCTCGGCTGCATGTCTTCTTGTGGTACGCCTGGTCGACGGAAGACTGCGGTACGAGCTCTCAAGTGGCCACAGAACAATTCGTGCTAGATGGCCTCGGTCTTGGGGCGGAATTGAGGTGCTGTCGAGGGCGATGGAATTCATTGGCGGAGGTGGGCATACGAGATAATGTTCCTGCAAGAATGTCAAAGTACACGCCATCTTCTGTTGCACCTCTGCTTTCACCGTCTTTGATGCTTCTTGAATGTTCCGATCGCCGAGTGGAGTCCGCTCGCATATTTCCATCGTTTGTGAAAGAGAGGTGAATCTTGATCGTTCCAACCTAGGTACCACCATGATGAGTTCACGAGGCACCGGGCAGCTTGCTGACCACTTTCAGGTGAGATGGTCATGTCCGTGGTTCTTGCCCCGTACGAGACTTGGTCCACCCAACTGTGCCTTCCATCGGTGGCAGCAGAGGATGATGAACATCGAGTTTGCTGGCGATAAGACGAAAAGGCGTAGGACATAGTTCATACGCCGGCTTCTATGAATATCTTATATGCTTCTATAGCGTGTCCATGGACCATGAATTGCTCCTCTAATTCACACGTGAAGACGTGTCTAAGCCAATCAATTCGTCCCTCCAAAAGTTAATGCTGCGCGTGCCTTGGTGCCCCGCATGTGAGGTGCCTGCAATTCCGAGCCAGCAACATCCACAAACACGTCGCACCCGAAGCTCACTCTTTCACCAACGACTTCTTCTCAGGGTTGCACGAGCTCGACGCGCTTCTTCTTCTTGTCCTTCTTGTCCTTTTCTTTTGTAATTGTTAATCCTCCCGGGCGTCTACACGAAACTCGACTTCTCCCCTTCCAGCACTCCCGTCTGCAGCCTGCCGGCATTTTCATTTAGCGCCATCTGCACGGGCTCTGCTGATCATCATTGAAGGACAAGGCATCGCACATCGGACCATCAGGTGAGACAGCGTTTGTTTATTACGTTGCTTGAAGTATAGCTCAATCACATATGACCGTGGACCGGACATTGACCGAGAAGGGCTTTCATCAAGATGAGCAACACTCATCGACAGTTGCTGATTCATTTGCAGAAGGCCCGCACTCCGCTGCACATGTTGCCTGAAGAGGAGTCTCCGCCGACACCGCCGCCCAAAGACCCAGGCTATATCACTGCCACGGGTATGGATAACGAGTCATCGATGGCTCGACCGGCCAGTGGATCGAAGCGCAAGCGAGAGGCTCAGCAAGACGACAATGTATACGAGATGCGCAATGGCCAACTCGAGCTTGCACACGCCGACTCGCCAACGCCGCAAAAGCGTTCACGCTCAAACACCGGTCGAAGTGATGGCGGCCGTTCGAGTGATGCCACACCAGCTCAGCGTCATCAGGGAAGCCTCCGCCGTAAGCAGGGAGTTGGCAATCTCTCCAACCTGAACCTCCGCCACGCCGCCGCTCGACAGAACAAAGCTCGCAGTCTAAGTCCGACCGGACGAGAGTCCAGATTTCAGGAGGGCAGCTTGACGGACAAACCAAGTCAACAACCGCCGAGCGCCTTCACTCGGTTCATTCGTTCCGAGAGCGGCAACCTTACGCAGGTGGAAGAGTTGATGCATGATTACCACAGCGGCGTGAACGATACCGCGGATACAGTGGAGGAGCCTCTTCAGCGTGAGACATCCAGCAAGAACGAGCATCAGGGCAAGGCCACGGACAACAAGAAGAACGAGGGTGGAGGTGGAATCTTCCGCTTTGGCAAGTCCTTTGCATCGGGCTTCCATCCCATCGCATTGTGGAATAAGGTGTGGAACGAGTCGAAGGAAGAGTTGACTAGGCGAAACATTCTGGAGGCACAACGAAAGGCCAAGATGCGTGCTGAAGCGCAGACAGAGGCGCAGGCAAAGTACGATCAGATGAAGCAGGACGGAAAATTCAAGCCACAGCATGTGGTCTTTGCTGGAAATCCTGCTGCGCCTCGTCCTCCTGTCCAGGAGACTTCGGCGTTGGCCAGCATTGCCTCCAATGGCCAGAATTATCAGCGACAAGCCTCATTGGGATCGAGCGCAGCCGGCGCACAGGTCGATGGCTCAAGCTTTGGCGGCAGCCAGGCTGCTGAAGTACCGCCCAGTACTGCAAAGCCTGGCAGATTCTCACGTCTCCATCTCCGAACGCCCTCCATTTCTAATCTCAGGAGCACTTTGAGGAGTGTCAGATCTCATTCGGCTCTTGGAGGTGCGATTGAACGAGAGCCGTCATCCTCTGCCTCGCCCGTCAAGGCTGACATGGACCATTCGACTTTGAGGAAGTCCGTCTCGAGGTTCGACCTGAAGAAGGAGCGACGGCTGTCCAAGCGAGTCAGCGATCTGGAGTCAAAGCTGCTCAAGGCACGTATGGAGCTCAGCACCGCGCTCGACGATGCCAGTCCTGCGCCTAAATTCGGAAACAAGTACGAGAGATTCACTCCTCTCGCTTCTTCGAGGCGATCCAGATTCGTCCCTGGTGCGTTACCAACCCTGCCTAGCGAGCGGTTGATGTTTCCAACAGGGACTGAAGATGAAGGCACGGGTCAATCGCTGCGTCCCTTTGCATCGAACACTCGGCCTAGAAATGCCCTCGATCTAGACACGGCCTTTGACAACATCGACGACGAAGAGGAGGAAGATGAAGAGGAGACGATGCGGGTGAAGCGCAAAATGCCATATCCGACCCGCGCCGATGAAGTATTTCAGCCGATGGACACTACGGCGGATGGACAGGAGAGCAACTACGGCAACAAGAGCTTCCAGGCTGCGATCGAGGACGATCTCTCATCTGATCCAATAGCACTGGACGACAAAGAGCTCGATACTCCCGCCAATCTGTCAGATGACGACATGGAAGAGACAGCCCAGTCTCCAGATTTCGACACTCTTGGAAACAAACTCAAGGTCCTGGACGGCTCTCCCAAGTCTGCCACGGCATCGAAGAAGCCCAGATCCAAAAAGCGCCACTTTGGCGCCGCAGACGATGCAGACGCGCCATTCGTGCCCGATCCGGACGATGAACAGTCAACCGAATTCGAGGACACGAATCCTAAGAAGAAGCGCAAGTCGACCAGCAAGTCTCGCGGCTCGAGCAGCAAGAAACCCTCAGCCAACAAGGCGACCAAGAAGTCCAGCATTCCTGTCCCGTCTCCCAATTCGAAGACGCCCAAAACAGCCATTCCGACATCTGCTAGCAAGACTTCCGCTGTGCCTGCCACGGCCGCTGAAAACATCAGCGAAGACGAGCTCATTGCGAATACCAAACCGGTCCGCACAAGCATCGACAGTGAAGTCCCATCTCTCGACCCAGTCTACGAGGAAGAGGAGGACCTCTCCACCATTCCTCTGAAGGACGCCCCAGCCGAACCTACCGCCTTGTCCACACCCGCGCGGTACGGTCATAACGCTGTGCGCTCCCGTTCCAAGAGCCCGCATAAGCGCTCCGACTCGCTGCAGCCAGGCGCCATGGACCACGTCAACATGAAGCGTCATCGTCCCATGCACTCGAATAGTCCTCCGCCACTCCTAGCGGGTCAACTCGGCATGCCGATCGGTTTTGTCGATGGCGAGGTCAGTATCGTGCCCGGCCAGGCTGGCGTGCCGCATTTGCCCAAAGGTGCGAATGGCAGCTTTGAGAGTTTGGTTAAGGGTGGAAACCAGAAGGATGAGCTGTTTGAGTGGCCTGAAGACGTATTCTGAGCACGAGCCTCGAAGCACACCATGGCCGACATACCACACCACGAAACGAGAGCCGACACGAAAGCACAAACATCACATACGAAACGACATAAGAAGACGAATACCCGCTGGCCCAAGATAGGGGACCAGGTCGACGCATATTCCCATTTGAAGCGTACAAATTGAACAGCAGCACAGCGTGGGAGTCTTTTGGTAATTGGTATTTCAGGACGGCATTTGAATTTCTGGATTGATCATTGCCCAGCGAGCGAGCGAGTAAGCAGCAAAGATTGAGGCATAAGGGAGAGAGGATGGGGCAGCAGAGCTTGGCCTGCACTATCGACTCTCTTCGACTGGCGAAATTGTAAAGTACCACTTCAGACATATTGACAGAACGAGGACAGAATTGGACTCTCAAATCCCGATGACCTCCAGCATCTCCCGACAGTCTGGATATGTCTCCACTCGAAGGCTGGGCTGACGAACGTCTTTTGATGGGGAACATCTTCTAGATTCATCATGTTGCTGCTACGCGAGCAGTCTCTTCACTTGATGCCTTCGTGATCTGACCTACCCTGCCGAGATCATGTATAACGACTCCGGAAAAGCATTCGCGGTGGCGATCATACGTAAATCTGGCCTTCGGGATTGTCGCCGTCTCGGTTAGAAGTGAGGATGTTCTCACGGCATGCAAGATGCACGTCAGGTCGTCGTCTATAGAGCAAGATGATTGCTTGAGAAGCTCTCTCGCTTGAGTAGGAGGACCTTCATCCTTGACGCCACCGGAGGTGTTCGCAATGCATGACATCCTTCCATCGGCCTGCTGCCGGCGTCTTTGCGGTTGTCCATGGGAGGATGCTGAAGGTATGGGTTGTTCTTGATCTGAGGGCATTAGCGAGTTTCATTCTTTGCTGCAGGAGGAGTCGGCGTATCGCTGTCTCGGCGAGAAGCCCATAGAGTCCAAGGGACTCCGGACACCCCACAATTCACCAGCCTGTCATTCTTGCTTGCGCAAGGTCGTACGGCGTGTGCACGATGACCAGTCCGGGGCATCGACAAAGACATGTGACGGCGACGGGCGTTGCACCGCGGAGGGAGGTGCATGACTGATACGAATTTGATTCCAGGATTGTGCATGTCGTCGAGCACGAGGACGATGGAACGCTGATATCGACAACACCCGTGGACTGGAGCACATCGCATGTCCAGCCAAGCTTGCATCTTGAAAACTATCCGTGCCGTGGAGCCATTGATCTTCTCCTGGCCCTGTTGTCCACACGGCATGTCCGGCCCGATGCCTCTCCACTCACGGGACTCCACTGCTCTCCATTTTACGCATTCGGCCGACCTGGAATCTCCATTTTGGCCCCATCGTGGGACTAGCATCGCCTTGCCTGGAAATTGGCCCCGAAGATACCAAGACAAGAGACACTATCATGCACGCTATCCTTCTAGCCACTGGACAATGTCTTGTTCTTACATTCAGCGATCCATGCGTGGCTCTCCATGCACGCCCTCCGGACCTCTATCGAAGTCTCGGCGGTTTCGTGAAAGGCGGGTCGCGAGACGGGACGCTACGGCCGCCCTGGACTCTTCTCAGCTTGGTTCGCTCTCGGACCCGGCGATGACTTGCATAAAATGGGCCAGTCGAGGCGAGCACCATGCTTCTGCTTACGTGCTTACGTTTCGCGGCAAGGTCGGGTACCTGTGTCTAATCGACGGGCGGCAGCGATGTTATGGGTCTGGCATTTGGCTCTGATGCAGTCTTTCAAGAGCACATCCGAGCGGCAGTCCGAAGATTTGGCGCGTGCTCTGCCCGTCCGTCGCGGCGGTACCGGCGGGTCGTACAGCTTTGCGCGCGTGCAAGCTCTTGTGCTCGAAGCTGTCTGTCTTTGCTAATCTATATGTGTATTTTGTGTGTGCAGGGCAGGTTCGAGCATATTGATGGTGGCACACTGTGATTGCAGGGATGGATGGCGAGACCCGCGCTTTGGACTGCCCGTCCTGGTAGGAGAAAGGGCACTTGCTATCGAATAATGTGGGGATGAAGGATGAGGCTTCTGTGGCGGCAGACGGACATGCTGGACAAGGCTCTTGTTGTTGGCAGAGACCGATGCTTGCAAGGTATTCCTGGGCAGGCATACGAATGCTCTTGCCATAACGCACGGCGAAGGTATGGATAGCGATTTGATAACTCAATGATCATTCTCTTCTCTTCTATCAGTCTTCAAATACAAACTACGAAAGGTACGAACATCGTTGTATTTCCCCGCAGTAGTTTGGCCGACGGACGGAGCACATGGTGTGCCCTGTAGTCTGACTAGTCTGGACTACTGCTCTGGATGCTGACCAGTCTGTTCTTAGTTGCATCTTGTTCCTACTTGACCACATACAACAGGCAGAGGCTCATGAGCGAGGGCGCCGCACCGACGAGGTCCTTTTCCACGGCACACTATCATTAATCACGGAACCGAACGATCGAAACTTCGCACCCGGCCATAATCCAACGACGTCCTTCCGAACTCATGCCGCCATCGTAAGGCTGGACAGAGGCTTCAGGCGCCTGACGGCCTCGACCTTGCAAGAGTGATCGCGAGCTCGCATCACTCTGTGTGGACCAGGTCCTCTCCCCACAGTCGCACCAGACGACCCCTCATAATTCCTCCAGCAGCTGACATCCTTCGCGCCTCGCACCGCGTCAGCCCGCGGCGTCGCGCGAGATGGACTCGAAGAACATGTCCGGCAACGACGCGGACTGGAACGACATGTCCATGTTCAATGGCACATCACAGTTCGACGACGGTATGCCCGCAGAGTCACCCTTCGGCAACAGCGCCTTCAACGACTTTACGAATCTCGACTCTTACGACAGCCCGGTCGGCTTCAGCTTACGCACGCCTTCGAAATCCGGACCCGAACTCGCGACAGGTGGTGGTGCAGAGAACGGACAACAGGGTACGTCAATGCTACAATCGGGATCGGTGGAGAGCTCGAGTCAAGACTCGTCTTCAGATTCGTCGAGCAGGCGGAAGCGGAAAACGGGAGAGAGTGAATCACCTGGCTCGGATCCGATGCAGGATGCGATGATGGCTGGACAATCGCGGCAAGAGAACATGCAGATGGGAGGCGGATTACAACAACAAATGCAGAGCTTCGATCAGAAGTTTGCGCAGCCTATGCACAACCTCACGTTGGAGCAAAGTCTGAACCGCGGCGACAGCAATTTGGGACAGTTCGATTACAACAGTGCGGCTTCTAGTCCGATCCAGCCTGGAGATTTCAACTCGGCCATGTCGCTGAATGCACATGTGCGCATGCCCGCGGCGAATGTTGCTGCTCAATTTGCGCAGGACTCGCCGGTGCAGACTATCAACCCGGGAATGTTCGCAATGGGCAGTCGAGATCAGTCTCCTGCAACTGCCAACATGATGCTCAACCAAGCTTCGCCGCACGCGATATTCTCCACGCCATCCTCGGACAGCCA
Organism: Zymoseptoria pseudotritici STIR04_4.3.1; assembly: GCA_000223685.2. Classification (NCBI taxonomy): domain Eukaryota; kingdom Fungi; phylum Ascomycota; class Dothideomycetes; order Mycosphaerellales; family Mycosphaerellaceae; genus Zymoseptoria; species Zymoseptoria pseudotritici. The sequence continues at coordinate 189,562 of AFIR01000580.1, forward strand.
GGAAACATTTACTACCAACACAAATTGGAACGCGGCCATGGCCCAGAATCCGGCATGGCCAGGTGACTTCGCGAATCAATTAACATCTCCAGGCAGCATGAACTTCACACCCTCACCCGGCGCGAATGGAACAACACCAACCGTCCGCGGTGCACCGACTCGAACAGGCCGCTCTCCACTCCACATCGCACCGATATCCACCAAGTCCCGAGTCGAGACACAGATCAACGTGGTCATGACCCTCGAGAAACCGCCGCCGGGCGTCGAGCATCTTCACCTACCGCTTCACACCATCGCCAAGTCGAAGCTCCTCGCGAAGGAGGATTTCGAGCAGTCAAAAGTGCTGGAGCTCCATACCATGCTCGTGTGCACGAGTGCGATGCACAACCCACAGTTCAAAGAGAGAGCGCTACAGCGAGCGGCATTGCAGAACAATGACGAGATCCAGCGACGTGCTGAGGCGGCGCGAGAGAGCGGAGATGACGATCGTAACGACGGCAAGAATTTGGAGGAGGCGGACAAACCAGCGAATGGCGGTGAGGTCAGAATATGCAGCAATTGCATACAACGCGAGCGGAAGCGTGCTGGTCGGAAGAAGACAAAGAGGGAAGAAGAGCAACAGCATTGGGAGCGATATGAGACGGAGCGAGTGGTCGTGTTCAACTCAAATGAGTACCTGCCATTCAAGCCGTGCGAACGAAATACACAGCAACGGGACGTCAACATGGGCATGGACAGTGAGCAATACATCCCGCCGGAGGGCTCCATGAACGTCACTGCAGCAATGCGAATTGCATGCTATTGCAGGCATCAAAGCGAGAAGGAAGGGTTTCAAGTCATCTTCACGTTGAAGGACATTCAAGGCAACGTGGTTGCGCAGCAAATGTCTGATTCGATCCTCATCACGGACGACCACAAGACGCATCCTCAGGCCTTCTCTACGGGTGCGGCTGGAGAAGGATACTACCAAAATCCTGGCTTCGTTCCAAATGGTCTGCCAATGTCTCAATCGATGGTGGATATGTCGACGCATGTCCAGCCCTTCACGTCCTCTCGATCCGCTGGAAATCTGCAGGCGATGGCATTTGGAGGGCAGTTCAATCCTCACAGCCACGTGCATCAGTTGCCAGGGTCTGGCTTCGCATCAGGGACGACTTCTGCGACCATGACTCCGACGACTCTTTCAAGACCCGCATCTCCTTCCAATGCTGGACAACAAGGGCCGAATAAGAAGCGGAAGTCCTCTTCCTTCCACAGGAAAGTCGCAAGTGGGCTGACGATGACACCCCGAGTCGAGACCAGCATTTCGCCTGTTCAAAATATGCCTTCGGCGCTGTCGATGGGTCAGCAGTTCTCGCCCGCCAACGCCGCCTTTCCCAATCAGATGAACCAGCCGTACATGACCATGCCGAACAACAATGGCCCTGCACAGTACTTCGGCAGCGGCCCTCCAACGCCTAACGAGAGCGGACCTTTCCAGTTCAATCAAACACAAATCGACACCTCACACATCCCCAACAACCAAGCATACTTCTCACATCCTTCATCAGCAGTCCCTAGCAGGGCATCATCTCCGGTTCTCCAGCAGACGCGAGCCAATATGGCGGCATACGCACGGCAGCAGCCGATCCAAACGCCAACCAATAGCATTGGAAACCGCGGATCGATGTACGCCAACCAAGTGCCGCCGGGCTCATCTGGCAACGACTCGAATCAGGGACACCAGCCGTATCCTACCATCACTCGCATCACGCCCAATGAAGGACCATCGGCAGGAGGTACTGAAGTTGCTGTGTTCGGCGAGAACCTGATCATGGGCTTGCAGGTCGCTTTTGGAGACCAGTACGCACCCACACAATACGTTTCACCGACATCGATCGTCACGATTGCGCCGCCCGGTCGTCAAGGCTCTGTCCACCTCACGCTGGTACCTCCACCCGGTACAGGTCCATACCCTGCTCCTTCGAATCGACCAATCTATCGATATACTGCATACAACGAGGAGATGATGGTGATGGCTTTGAAGTTCCTGAGCGAGCAGCAATATGGATCCTCGGATGCTTGGCAGACTTTCGCCCAGCAGAGCGCCACTAGCTTCGTGCAGTCGAGAGTGAATCGAGCTGGATTACAACAGCAGCAGCAAGGATTCGGCAACAGAATGGCTGCCTCAGCTACGGAGATCGAAGAGATGCTCTTGGGCATCCTCAACAGGGCAGACGTGAGCGAGAGCACGTTCCCGCCGAACTACGACTTGCAGTCCGCAACTGGCGCCACAATGCTCTCACTGGCCTGTTGTCTAGGCATGCACCAGGCTTGTGCCGCGCTTCTCGCTCGTGGAGCCAATCCGGACGTCAGAGACAAAGGCGGCTACACTCCACTCATGCACGCCGCAGTACATGGGCGCACTCAAATCTTCCAGCTTCTTATTGCTCGAGGCGCAGATGCATCCGTCAGGAGTCTGATGGGCTACTCTGCTTTCCGCATCGCCCCTGAGCATCTTCGCGCTGAGCTCAGGTCCATCGTGCTCAGCACACAGCGCCGTCGTCACTCTCGTCCCACTTTGCAGACTGATGCAAGCTACGATGGGTTCCCGTCCCAAGTCTCCTGGGATGTTGCCAGCGCCTCGTTATACGAGTCTGAGATGGACTCCAAGAGTGAATACACATCCCGTCCGGTCTCGCGACGCCCCAGCGTTCACATGACGAATGCAACCAACAGCCTGCCATTCCACACCATGACTGCAGCCATGCCCCACGGCCTCCCAGATACCACCGCCGCTACTTGCTCCAGCATGCTCGCCTTTCCGGAGAGCCTCGCCACACCCATTCCACATCACATGCAGCCCTTACAAGTCTTTTGAGCAAAATTTCCAGCCGCGTATGCACATCAACCGGCATAGCACGAATGACTGTCCGAGATAGCGTCTCGCATACAACAATAATGGGTGTCGGAGCGAGAGCATGTGGGAGGCGGGATGCCGGCTTGATGGACTCTGGTGAGTCCTCATCTTCAAGCTCGAGAAATGCGGACAACGTGCTGACGGGATGCGTCTAGATGTCTGCAAATAACGCCCTTTACGACTTCGATGGCGATGCACTTCCTCTTGCCGCAGTTGGCTGGAGATTTGGGAATGATCACGTGAAACCCTTGCTGAATTGGACGCTGAAATCGTAAGGCTTGCTGCTGCTGTACGATGAACGAGCCGGATCAGGGACGATACGCTCGTTGGACGCTCGTTGGCGCTTATCTTCGGGGATAAAAATGGCGATCAGAGCCTGTGCTGCGATGAGATTACGATACGGTGGCTGAGTCCGTCTGTCTGGCCTTAGCAGCTGTGTTGATGACAACGGAATGACGATTATGATGTCTCATTGATCTCTACCTGTGAGCGTCTATCCTGTAACTTGCAGACGAGCGAACAAAGCGGAGAATGTAAGGTGACGCTGACTTGTACTCGTTCTAGCTGACATGTAATCGTTCTAGCTGATGTGTACTCGTTCTTATATGACGTGTAATCGTTCTAGCTGATGTGTACTCGTTCTTATATGACGTGTAATCGTTCTAGCTGATGTGTACTCGTTCTTATATGACATGTATTCGTTCTGACTGGACGGAACGAGTACATATCAGCGACAGAGTTCGAACATCCCTTAGTGTTCCACAAGGCCTATCCACTCAGATTCGCTGGGTAAGCTGATATGTCCTCGTTCTTGATGGTGTGCATCCGTTCGACTGGTTGACATAGACACCCATCCTGGACCGTCCTGCTACCGACTGGAAGTGTTCTGCTACATTATCGGTACGCCGCCATGTCATGTTCCTTGGACATGTCCTGCTGTCGTACTCGTCTCGGACTGGAACTGCCGATACACTCGTACGGCTGGTAACTTACCTGTAAAGCTGTGAGAATATCTCCGTCAAATTGCCGATCGTCCGGCTCAAAACAGCGACAGATTCATGTTTGAGTAAAGCGAGACCTGAGAACAATCTGACCAACTAACGCAGCTCCATTACGCGGCCACGATCTCTCTTCGTTCATGGAGGCGTTTGACGTTTCATCTTTGACTCGTTCTATGTCGGTCTATCAAAAAGTCCTCCCAAGATGTGGCTCCCGCCGCTCCCTGTCGATATTCTTGTGCTAAACAATCCCTGTCTCTTTCGTCGCCGAACTCCTTTGTGCACAGAGTCTTCTCATATCCTACTCTCCTCCATAGAAGATAGCATATCGCTCAGCCAAAAAGTCCGCCGCAAAAACTCGAACCCGAGCCGCCCCTATTCAACCAAGCCAGACGCCCCAGTCACGATCCCTCGCCGGCCCACGCGCCTAAGATGGCAATGGCAAAACGAACAAAATGAAAAACCCCGGCATAGATGCAGGTGGGGACAACTCAAGCCGACTTGAGACCTTTCGGCCCTCCCTAAAACGGGCTGGTTTTAACAATTTGATCAGAGATTCGGTGGGCGTTTGGTAACAATCCATCTTCCCGCTGTTAACCCATTGGACCATTTGACACGAGTTCTGAACCACCGAATTCTTGAGAACGGTGAAGGGAGAGGGGTATTTGTATGTTTTGTTTGCAAACGGAGTGGTGGCTGGTCGGTGTGGCGGAAGTGAGGCGAGAGGGAGGAGATGGGTCCCGGCGCAAAACGGGAGCGAGGGTGGGAGTCGGTCGATGAGGAGATGGAGGTTCGATTGGAATCCGTATAGACTTTGTTGCTCTCGTCCAGGCTCGAATGTCGAAGGTTTGACCGAGGAAAGAGCACATGTCGCTGACTCCCCTCAGTCCCCTGATTCTGCACGTATCGAGCTCGACCTTTGGCTTCTTCGCCAACTGCGACGTTGATCTGTTCACACCTCCATAGCCTGTTCCTGGAGCTTTTTTCTGATGGTAACCTGCCTGGATTAAGTGCCTTCATGCTCTACTTTTGCATGATCCCACGACTGTCGTAATTTCTCCTGTGTCTTCCGGAAAACTGTGTGACCTCTCAGGCGGGCCAATGAATGGCGCATGACCTCTAATCCCATCTTCACAGAACATCTCTTTATCGCCATGCAAATTTCGTCAGATCGTTTCCTCATAACTCTTTCTTGAAGAGCTCACTTCTCGTCATCTCTCTTCGTCACCGGCCGCTGAACGTCCATCGCAGACTCAACCGTATGCCGTGTCGACTGCGCACTCCTCTCCAGCACCTGCACTTCGCTCGGCGACACCACAATAATCGGCATATCCGCCACCTCGGTCGTCCTGGGCTCCTCCATCGACACGGATCGACTCAGACTCCCTCCTGCAGCCGTCGGTCTCGCCTGCCCAGGACTACTCGGCACCTCCAAGGTATCCCTCCTCTTCCCCGTCTTCCTCCTCGTCGTATCCGTCCTCACAACCTCAAGCGTGTTCGACCGACTCCTCGTCATCTGAGCACCAATCCGACTCCTCCCCGAGTCCTCACTCCCTCCCGAACCCCTCCGTATACTCGGACTATAAATTGAAATCGTATCTCCCAAACCCGGATTTCTCTCCCTCTCACCTGGTACCTCCGGATACCCCATCGCCTTGCCTCGCCTGAACTCGGAGTCGTCGAAGACTTTCCTCGCTACGTTCCCAAACCACTCGCCGACTTCCATTGCGCCTCGAGCGCTTCGTCGACCTAGTCCTTCTCCGCCGGGTGCATGTTTCTCCTCCGTGATCGCCTGAGTGAGGAGGAGATAGAGCGAGCCGATGATACCGAGAATAGTACCGGCTAGAGGCGACCATTGTCCGATGTTGCCTAGAGGTTCTTGTTGGTAACGAACTTGAGGGGAGAAGAGGTTTAGCTCGCCGAGGAGGAGGATGGTGAGGATTGTGAGGGTGAAGAAGGTGGGTTCGCCGTAGGAGCGGATGAGGTGAGGGATTGGACTGCGTTTGGGTGGAGGCTGTGGGTCTGAGGAGGGTGAGTCGATGGCTGGTGGTTCGGTCTGGTGGCGATGGAGCACGCCGTCGTTGCTGCTGAAACTTGCTGCTTGCTCACGGTGAGAGGTGTGATAGTCGCCGGTGGGTTTCTCGCTTTCATCGTTGGTTATGATCCGGATGGGACGCGAGATCGACGGCTCCCACTCCTCTATCGGCATCATGCTTCCTCTTCTTGACTTCGACCCGTTTGCATGCGAAGATTTCCAGATTGACTCCAGGATTTTGAACCACATGGACACCAGTAATAAGATCGCAGGAATGCAACACGCCGCTGCTAACAAAGTTGCTGTACGGAAAGTGAGTCTCGTGGGCGCCGGGATGATGTAAATGTTATTCGCAGCACCTCCGCGGACGGGACTGAAGGGACCTTCTTCGGTCGAGCAGCGAGGGAAGCTGCAATTGGCATTGCCATAAGGAAAGGAGCGGACGCTAGTGATGGGATTGCCGAAGTTGTCATTCTGGCAGAGTGTGGTGTTGATACGATAGAATTCCACGGCGAGGCTTATCAGGCCTGATTGAAATGCTCCTGTCAGCACGTATATCCCGACTTCGAGAGCGTGCCAAGAACAGACTCACCACTCAACAGGACCACTGTCCAAAGGAAAATCAAATTCCTCCCTGGATCGTTGAAGTATGTCGTCGAATGCCGCACCGCGACTGGAGCCGCAAGCACGCCGATGGCACAGAGCTGGAAGGCACCATACACATCCATATCGACTGCTCCATCAGTGTGTACGGCCGACAGGACTATGCCATGGAGAGCCGCGGTGACGGGCAGTAGGAGAGCCAGACCAACGCAAGCGTTCCGTAACCAATCGGCTTTGCGGGCGAAGACGCAAGTGCAAATGAGGATATAGTAGCTGGGAGATGGCGGTCAGTCAGGAAGATCGAGCGGCTGTGTTGAACGCATGTCACTTACAGAACCCTGGAACTCGGCCCATATTGGCTGGAGACTGGCCAGGCACAGACGACTTGTATGCCCTGAGCTGATGTACTTGAAGCGTTTGAGGCCGCATCATTGGCTCGGGCGGTGAGAAAGTTCAGAGCGTTGACAGGCGACACGGCGGGCATAATCGCGTGGGGGTCAAGGTGGGAGGCTTTGCATGCTGTGCTTGAGGCTCAGACTCCGGCCGGTTGAGTTGCGCAGAGGAGATGATTATGATCAAGGTCAAAGGCTTTCAAATGGTACTGTGTATACCCCAAAGCAAGTGAGAGGTTGTCCCAGAAGATAAGTGTTCAAGGTGTAGCCGCACTCAGGCACAGATTTGTGAAGAAGACAGAAGGACAATCGAACAAGGATGACACGAGATGGCAGCACGCATTGGGAAACCGGTCTTGTGCTCACATGCCGTGTTCGGAGGCCTCCTGGAGGTTGCTCAATCAGTGTTCGGCATTTTCAGTAATTA